>PDIM01010335.1:87762-106284 GCA_002811675.1 Ichthyosporea sp. XGB-2017a
TGTTGCGCAAAAACTTAAAGCAGGGGGGATATTACTAACTGATTCAGAAATACTTCGATATTTTCAGGGGGGAAGCTTCTGTCGCATAACATCTCCACTCGAGACAACGCCGTCCAGCGTGTACGGGCCGGAGGTTTGTCGTCAAACACTCCAAATGGCAATAATAATAATAATCGAAACATTTCAAGCGCTTCGCGGGGTTGTGGATCGGTTATCGGAGTGGACGTATTGGTTTACGATCAGAACCCAGAAGCGTCCATTGGTGATCCATCTTCTACTGCTTTGGGTGATAAGCAGATTATAAGTGTGCTCTCGGATGGGAAAATATTTGCCCAAGTAGTGCCGGCGGAGGGATTCAGTAACTCTTATGCGTGGAAATATCGGTTAGTGGATATGATGACCGATGCAAATATGCGTCGTCTTGATCTCGGAGCCTCAAGGCCGTTGCCTCCTTCCGCCTCTTCCCCATCGGCCCATTTTAGAAGCGCAGCGAGTTGTGGTGCAACGTCATTGTGCTGCGGGGCTGTGCTAATTGGGTCACAGGGGGATGGGGATGGTGGGAGCAGCAACAGCTACCGCAGTGTGTACAATTGTTTTGCAGTTGTAGCAGACATTGGGGAATGTGTACATTACTTTAACAATGGGCGAGTGGCAGCATCAGTACAAATGCCCGCAATGGCAACTTCGGTAAGTGTTTCCTGGACTGCTTAATATTAAGGAGGAAGGTGTGAAGAAGTAGCTGTACTAAAATAAGTGGTCCTGGTTTGTTTCTGTTATTTGTGTGTGTGGCTTTGGTTGTTCAGTTATGTATTGCAAATATGAATTTAAATAACGTTGAAGGTCAAAGAGTCGTGGCTGCATGCGTAGACAAAGCCGTTTATGCCATAGATTGCGATTTTGGTGTATATAGGCTTTTTGAAAGCGAGCATGATATAGAGCAGGTGCGCAGTGTGGATCTATTCTTCAAGAATGGACAAAAGAGTACACTGATAGTATGCAGTGGCCATTTCTGTTCTTTACAAGTATTCTTCAATGGAATTCTTGTCATGGAACTCAAGACCAAAGATTGGGTTTTTTCGTTTGAAGTAAAGCAGATTGGAAACAGCCTTATGTTTTTTACTGGGGTTGTTGAAAGTGAAATTGTTCTCTTTGACATCCCTGTTGGGAAAATTCAAGAAATACTTGATTCTAAAGTCTCAAAGGCAAATAAATGAAACTTCAGATAAAGCAAGCTTTCCGTTTTGGTAAGGCTATATATTTAGAAACTGAAAAGGATTCAAGAATATTGGCAGGGTGCAGGATGCTCTGTTTATTATTGACATTGCTATGTACTATTCCAGAGTTATGTGTTCATGAATAAGTGGACGATGGGTGGTTAACCATTACAGGATGTATTATTTTTCTTTGAGTTCAATAGAATGCAACATAATTCGATAACATAGGTGATATGAGTGCTTTTTTTTTTCATTTTGTGCGTTCATTACGAAAGGCGTTGAGTTTTTCGCGGAAGTCTGCCAGACCGAGTAGGCTTTCGGGGGGAGGCGCTAACTTCTCTCTTTCGCTTTCCTTTGTCAATAGATTCTTCACTCCCAGTCATTGTTTCACTAGCATTATCCGCATTTTCATCCTCACGGTTTGGGTCTTCAGCCTTTTCTTCAATATCAGCACGCTCTACCTTTGGTTCAGGTTTAGGCAAGCCTGCTTTTCGTGATCGTTTGCTTCTCTTGAGCCTTTCAACAAGCAAATAATACGGACCCCAGGAATTCTTCTTTTCGCTAGGCTTGTACTTTTCCATTTTTTCGGCAAGGAATTTCGAGACATGCAAGACATCTTGGTTAGTGAGTTTCGGACTCAGTTCTCTGAGTACCTCCAAGAATTCAATTTTTGGAGGAGCCTCTTTTATGTTATCACCATCGGGGCAAGGGATGCAATAAGAAATTCCATCCCGAAAAATACCAACGATGGCTTGTCTGATTTTGGTATTTTCAAATCCATAGGTTAGTGAAATTTTGCGCGCTAGTTCTTTCACATCGGCAAACTTCATTGTTCTATCGGCAGACTTGCAGTCTTCAAAGGCAATCTGAAGACCCTTGGAAACCATTCTATAGTGCGAAATTTGACTCGTTTCTTTCGTCTTAGCTAAAACGTGCTTTACTAGCTCTCCAAATACTCTGTTTTGAGTCACATAAAGGGATAAAAACGGAGAAAATGCATTCGCCTTCAATATTTGGCTAACGACAAGCTTAAAGAACTGAAGGCCAATATCTCTCTTATACCTGATAAGTGCCTCTCCTTGACGCTCTGCTGGAGATTTATAATGCTCTAGGTTTAGCTCACTAGCATCAGCAATTTTTTTCATGTAATTTGAGAGTGCGTCTTTCAAAGTGGAATGTGCTTCAAGACCCAGGGGCGAAATCGCGATATCATCTTGTTTCAAGCTTGGTGAAAAGAGTGTGAGAATATCGCAGATCGCCTTGTACGCCGTCTCTTCTACATACACTTCGGAGTGCGTCATCATTAATTCAAGTTCATTTAAGAGGGCATTTCGCAATTCCATAATCTCTGAAAGCTCTTCAGGAGTTGGAGTCTCTGATTCTGCCACATTTGACAGCTTTTGTAGAATATGGAGTACAGCAATTTTTATACAAGGAACCAAAATATCAACATGAGTTCCTTCGCTTGTGCCTTCACTGATGATTGCCATCATATCGTCAATGATTTTTAAATTGGATAGATTATGGTGCTCGTAGAGTATAAACAGTCTTCTCACAGCAGAAGACATCGATTGATTATCACAAACATCATCTCCATTGCTATTTATCCCATACCCATCCGCAAGGGACTCTGTAAACTCAGCACAAAGAGAATCTGTTATTTGATCAACATAATTATCAACGGTGGACTTCAGGCTCAAGTCAGTATCTTTTAAAAATGCTAAAGAAGATGATACAGAGCGAAGAACGTCAGTGTCTGAAGATTTGAGATATATACCCTTCATTGCTTTCAACAAATCCTCCAATGGTTTTGAAAGACGGTGCTTGGTATAAACAGGTAAATCAAAAAGTTTGGGAAGCTCACACAGATACGCCGTTTTCTTATCGTCGGTTGCAAACTTGGAAAGCAAAAGAGGGAGCATTTTCATGAAATGCAAACTTAAACTTTCTCGAGCTTCATCAAATGATTCCTTTTCTTTAGAGGTCAATTTTCTCGGGACTTGACTAATTTCCTCTCTATCGCCCACGGCTTTTCGGGCACACGACGTCATTATCATAACTAAGCTAATTTCTTCTTCTTCTGTTAATTCGGGAAGACTTTTCCCATCGAGATCTCTTTCACTCAATAACATGTCTGTCATTAGTCTCCAGTCGGCCATTCTTGGCAAATGGTTCCAAACCCCGTCCACCAAAAAGCACGCTTGTGATTGGAAACCAGTGCTAGCATAATGAGAGATCAGATCTTTAAAGAGTGCTTTTCCTTTTTCTTCTTCAGACATCTTCTCTGTATCCAAGTTTTGTTCTAATATTTTCGTTAGAAACGTACCTGCTGCCTTTCTAACAGCCTTTTTGGTAACAAAAACCTTTTTTATAACAGGCTGAGTGTCGTCCTTATCTAGCAATTCAAAAGAGTACAATTTTTCGCATAATCTAATAGCTTCAGCGGCTACATTGTCATCAATATCGCTTGCCATTTCGCATATTCTGTCCTTAAAGCGGCTACCAAATAATTCCAGATGTGGTGCATTGTCCACATCGGCAAACAATGTCTTCAGTGCTCTCACTGTGTAAAGTCTAACTTCGCCAATCTTGTCGTTAAGCGACCATCCAAGATATTTTAAATACTGGTCGGACAAAAAATGCGCCGTATAATTTGCAAGCCAATAACCATACTCTTCGACACAAATACTTCTTATTTCAAATGCAATATCACGGTACCTATGGATAAATATCCCATTGAATATATTTTCCATCATTGTTTCAATATCCATTAAATTTTGATGGAGCTCCCGAGACCGACCTTCCAATTGTTGAACTTTTGAAGAAGATGGTCTTACTTTTTTCTTTTCCGCGTCTAGTTGCTTTTGGCTTCTTTCCATGTTTTCACGAACTTTAACAGCTACATTTATCAAGTACGAAACAAATTTCATCCCAATGAACGTAGAAGTGTGCCTTAATCCTCGTATTTGAGAACTAGATAACGCAGTCAGCCAATCAATCAGTGTCTGGGTAAAATATTCATCGTATATAATTTCATTCTGACACTTTGAAACAAATTTTTGAAGAAATTCGGTCAAATGGGCACGAAAACGTCGAAATTCACCCACATTTTTCTTTAATGGATAATCACCTGAATCATCCCCAAACGTTTGAGCTAGCTCTTGAATGGCATCGTCAATTTCTAAGCTCTGCAGCATCTCTTCCGAAACAGTACCATGGCAGCCACAGCACTGAATCAGAAATGTCATAAAGTGTGATAGCCCCTTGCAATTATCACTTTTAAAACCATCGATCCATTGATCAATAATTGGCTGGAAAGCACTGTCTCCAGATTTAACAGCTTCAAAAAGACCAGTAAAGTCAAAGTCTCCAGTAAGAATTTTCTTTCTCGATTGTTTCACCGCACTAGTTGTTTTGGCTTTCCGCTTACTTCCTCGGTGTGGTTTTGGCGTCTCAACATTTTCGTCTTCACTTCCTTCCGCTGAACTAGAAGTTCCGGTATTTCTCGAGGACTTTTCAGACGCCTTTTCATGAAAAATCACCAAAACAAAACACAAGCAAATCGAATGTTGCAGTTAGAAATACAAACTTTGTTCCACTGAGTTAAGACTAACAGAACACAGAATACATACTTCTTCCTCGTCATCGTGTTCCATTCCAACACTATCATCAAAGTTGTTATTACGTGTCGTTTCTCCCTGGCCAGGTTCAAAGTGAACTGGTTTAATCTTCGCACGATGACTCCTCCTAACACTGGGCTGTGAATTGGTATTCAAGTCATCTGCCTGCATATTTTCCTGATCATTATCAGCTGTCGATTTAAATTTTCTTTTAGAAGTCATCTTTTTCTCAGAAGCGACAGTACTCAAAGGCAATCCCTTGGTTGCAGGAGAATCAGTTTCTCTACAAATGAAAGCAGTCCAATACGCATTAGCTTTACAATTATTACCTTAGCTATTCTCACCATTTCGCCTTTAATACTTACTTCGTGGAAGGTTTGTTTCTTTCTCTTAACAAAGGCATGTTGACTCTTTGCAGACCAAATGCCTTTCCACTCTTTTCTTGAAATGGAAAAGTGAAAAAAAGTCAACTACGCAAAAGAAAAATAACAACAACACAAATCACAGGAGAAGAAAACGTACAAATTAAGTGTATAAATAAGCTTAGTTAAAAAACTGCACAGCTTCTACAAATATTTGAGTAATCAACTATCTCAATCCAAAATGAAATCACAGAAAACAAAAAAACATAAAAGCTCAAAAAGCAACTCAGAAAAAAGGAACAAAAACAAAAACAAAAAAAACAAAAAAACAAAAAAAACCTGAAAAAAAAAATCACCACCCTTTTTCACACAAGAAAAAAAAAAAAAAAAAAAAAAAAAAAAAAAAAAAAAAAAAAAAAAAAAAAAAAAAAAAAAAACCAACTTTTTTTCACAAAAAAAAAAAAAAAAAAAAAAAAAGAAAAGATTTCTGCATTTTTCCCGCCTAAAACTCCTAAAGGGTAAAGGGCCTTGCAACTTGCAAGTTGCAAACAGCAAAGCAGCTCTGTTCTCAAAAGAAAAGATACAGTTCTCTATGAAAGCTCCTCCGTCGCCCCACGTGAAGCAAAAACAACAACAACAACAACAAAGAGTTGGGTTTTGACTTCAAATCTGTTGAGGCTGAGAGAGTCACGGCAACTATAGTTTCTCTTGTATCTACACTATTGTCGCCGTTACCGTGCATAAAGGGCCATCAACTCTGCTATTTGGTTCATTCACCTAGACAAAGAGTAGCACTACTTCAAGCTAATCAAAAAGCCCAGTTTTGTGCGTACGGGAGTTTTAGTTTTAACCCACCTGAGCTATCTACTCTCCCATGTTAAAAATACCATCCACAACAAAAAAGTAAGAATTGCAAATAAGAAATCATTCCACACTCAACGCGACCCAAAACAAAGGTCACGATGATGTACTTATGTTTAAAAAAGACAGAGTGTCCCTTACGCACTTGCGTCCATGCTGCCAGCTGCTACTTAGACTGGAGATAATATACCAAAACCTCCAATGGACATTCCAGAGGTGATGTTTCTAATAGATGACTTAACAGAACCGTCGAACGATTTAGGCTTTCTTTTTTATTGAATAATGAAACCTCAACAGTAGACGGGAGCGGCAATGAGTGCTAACGAATGGCGAGCGAGCCGACCTTCAGGTCAGAAATAATTTTAGTTCAAGTACAGTTATCACAAAATATAAAGAGCTTAAAATTTAGCTTCCCTGCTTATCCGCTGCTTCATTGAGAAATGCGTTACATCTTTCTTGCCCGCCCCCCCCTCATAAATAACAACTGCAGTTTGAGTTTGGTAATAATTGTAACGTGTGCAGATACAAACCAAAGTCCGTTATCTTTGTATTCCTGATACCACTGTGTGCCCAGGTCCCAGAAGAAGATCCAGTAAAACCTCTCGGTACCTAGGAACTGCAGTTTGAGTTTGGTTTATATAAAGTATTTGCCCCCTTCCCTCCCTCTTGTTGTGTTTGTTTCGCTTTATTATTTGTTTTTGTAGTTTAAATTTAAGGTGGGAAGAATCTGCCTTTTTTTTTTTTTGATCTGTCGTTATCGTTTGTATTTGGGAGGAGGGTTGCTCCTTGTTGACGATTGATTGAATCGATGATGAGTTGATGATGAGCAATAGTGGGAAAGAGTGGATGAAGGGGGAGGGCGGCGTTGGGAAAGGGGACTATGACGAGGAGAAGCGGGTGCAGGAGGGTTCGTCAGCGGGGTTGAGGATTGGTAGGCAAGTGGGGTTTGACGATACTCTGATTGATGTTCGTGATTTTGATGTGTTAGAGGACGAGGAAGGAAATGACCCTGCTCTGCCTGCATTGACTTTAACGTCGGAAAACATATCTAGATTTGGTGTTTCGTCTTCTGAGGGCACAGGGGAAGCTATTGAAATGAAAAACATAGATTCCACTCCGATAAGCAATTCTTCTGTAGGGCATAGCAGCACATCAGCTCTTCTGAGTCGACCAAAAGTGATTCGACCCTTTTTCACCCTTGAAGTGTTAACTCGAAGAGAAACGATTGGGTTTATTTTGATTTCCATAGCCCTTATTGCTATTTTTTTGGTCTATGGTGGGCTAGTTTATTTTTATGCCTTTCATGACGTTACTTTCGATGTCCCTTATTGCAATGGAACTGAAGAGTTAGACGTGGACGATACAGGATGCATTAGTCGGGATCCGAATATTCCAGGAGCGGTGTATTGGAATCGGACATTTTCTTGGCAGGTGGAAAAAGGGAGCTGGTCTCTTTCGGTAAAGTTTGGCAATGTTGCTAAAAAGAACATTTACGAAGGCATATCTTATCGTTTAGATATTTGGGCAAATGATCTAGAAGGCAATCCCAATTATCGTATTATATATCTTAATCCGAAACTAGAATGCTCTACAAATGATGGGTTGTGTCAAGAAAACGTAATTGCGCAATATTACGATGTGCTATGCTCTTCGGGTGTCAACTGTGATACTATTGCTGCGTCTGTGAGTACATTTAAAACCCGGCTATGGATAACGAATGCAAATGTAGTTCAAGACTCTATGCCTATTCATGTTGAATTTGCGCATTTTGATGTGGACGCATTTCCTTTTTTTGCTGGGTTTTATGTTGCCATCTCTTTGATTCTTTGGGGTGGTGTCGGATTTCTTTTATTTAATTCATTTAAGGCTGCTCCTTGGAAGGATTGGGTGATACAGCATAAAATTGCAGTGTTTGGTGGCATCACTGCCTGTTGCCAGGCTAATGTTTTGTCTGTAGTAGCATTATATGAGCCTTCTTTGTTTTGGGTATATGCTTTTCGCTGGATCCTTGTTGCTTCTGGATATGTAGGTTCTCTTTTTGCTGGGCTCTTGCTATTGCACTCATTTAGGTTCAGAAGTGCTGTCAAATCACTTCCTTTTGCAGTTTATAAGTGGAAAATCGTAAATGCAGCCGCTATATTTTCCATCGTTGCTTTTTTTTTTATTTGGGCTTTGGTTAATGGCCGAAAGTATCTTTACTTCTGCCTCGTTGGTAATAATTCCCTTTTTGTGGCCGGAAACGTGTTCAATGAAGATGATGGTGACCGTGCCATACATTATATAGCGATAGCACTCCCCTTAATTTTTCTGTGCTGGATTTTTGTTGTTGTTGTGTGGCTGATTGTTTTGACGGTGAAAGCTTTCAAATTGCTAAAGCGACTTCCGTATTTGACTTGCCGATTTAGACACATCGCTCTCAGAACCCAATTGATCTTTATCATCATTGGTATTTTGTTTAATGTTGTTTTTACTATTCTTGCGGCTATAGCAAAGTCTACGTATACCACTAATGCTCAACGAATTACGACGTTCGAATACTTCTTCAACAGTTCACAAATGCTTAATGCTTTATTTTCTTTGATAACTCTGTACTTTTTTACGCCAGCTGGTATTAGCGGGCATTCTGTAGATTCTTTTCTTGACAATAGCAAAGGTTTTTCAATAGCTGATGCTCGCCTTTTGGTTATATTTGCATCAGAAGCTTATCGCATAGGTAGTACCAAAAAAGGTCTTACGCCTGAGGCATATAATTATACGCTTTTGAATGTTGCAACTGATAAGACTATAGATGCAAATGCAATTGTTTGTAAAAAGGGCAAGAGGCTTGTTGTAGCATACCGAGGAACAAAGACCAAAAAGAATCTGAAGACAGACCTAAAAACTAAGCAAATCACCATTGAAAAGGATTGGGTAACTTCAGAGACAAGGCGGCCTTCAACATCGGGGAATGGTATGGGGAGTAGACTTTTCGAGTTCTGGGCAGAAAGTGTTTCGGACGTATTAGACAAAGGAGTTCGTGTGCATGAAGGGTTTTGGGAAGCGCATATGAGGGTAAAAGATACTATAATTTCTGAAGTATGCAAAAACTGGGATCCTAATGATGGACCTGTGTATCTTACCGGTCATAGTTTGGGTGGGGCATTAGCATCTTTATTAGCCTTTGAGTTGAGCATTAAACACAAAGTTCCATGTGTGATTTATACGCTTGGATGTCGGAGAATAGGAAACAAACGCTTTGCGCGACTTTTTCGTAAATTTGTTCCCTCGTCTTATCGAGTGTGTATGGATGGTGATGTTATAACGGGCCTACCTAGATGGAATTATACACCTCACGAGGAGAATGAAATAGTTATTGATAGTAAGGGCAACCTTTTTGTTAATTTGTCCGGCTATGAAAAAGCCATCATGACCAAGACCAGGCGCAAATTTTCTAGTCACAAAATGATATCTTATCGACACGCTATCAATGCTGCCGTGAAGGTAGATGGCCGCCTTGGCATATACCTTGACTCGGAAGAAAAGAGTATTGAAGTGGACGCTGATGTATTTATGTTTAAAAAAGACAGAGTGTCCCTTAGGTATGGACTTGCGTCCATGCTGCCAGTTGCTTCTTTGACTGGAGCTGTATTAAATGGAGATGATATACCAAAACCTCCAATGGACATTCCAGAGGTGATGTTTCTAATAGATGACTTAACAGAACAGTCGACCGATTTAGGCTTTTTTTTTTGGAATAATGAAACCTCAGACGAGGACAGGGCACCGTAAATCAGCAACGACAACACGGTAGACATGGCAGACAATGGTGGTAATAGTTCACGTACATCTATCCCAATAGAAAGTACTTCTCAGACTGTATAGAGAATAAAGCTAACAGGGAAATTTTTGATATTGCCTTATATCAAAATTTTTTTGATACGTGTTATAAGCGAAGCACGTGAGTACGATAACATTGGGTTTCTTCGTGTCTCTAGCTGTCTATCATTAGTAGCTATTGTGTATGGCATTGTTAGATAGCACCAAGTCAAACAGCAAAGGGACGAATGTAAACGCGCGGGTTTCATCAATCATCAACTTCCTTTGAAACAAAAAAGAAAAAGAAATTGTTGTACCCCAAGGCCACCCGGCCTTGTGTACCCCTTAGAATTTTCACAAGCCAAAAATACACCCTTAATGGCCTGTGAGTTGTGACAGCAGAGTGCACAGACTACGTCAGCAAACAAAAAAAACAAACAACAGAGTACTGCGGCTGCAATTACGTGAGCAAGACGGTTTCAACTTTCATTCAAATACTCCTCGATCGATGTGTGGGAACACATACATTCGATCGAGTTACGTAACATACATAAATTACAGTTAACAAGGGGGAAGCCTTGTAATTATATGATGGGAAATATTTCAGATACGTATAAGTACCGTGTGGAAAAATGAACAGCTACAGTAATTTATAATTGTGCAGTGCAGTTCAGTTCCTTCACTCCCTCTCCTTGATTTTTTGATTATTTATAAAAAAGTCAACTCTGCTGAATCTGCAGGGCTGTTTTGATTTTATCAAAAGCAAGTAAGGGAAGGATTCCTTTTTGCTGATGGTGAGGTAATAACAACAACTTGAACGTCGATGAACAATGCAGTAATTATGGCGGCGAGGAAAGGAAGAAAGAGAATCTGACTATAGGAAAGGGACACTTCGCACTTGTTCATTAAGGAAGAAGGAGCAAATCGATAAAGTATAGTAGAGAGAGAGAGACGTTGTGTGCAATCTTCTTGTGTGGATGTCTTAATTTTGTAGGTGTGAATTGTAAATTAGCTAGTGGAGATGATGGAAGAGGAATCCTCGGCTGCGGTTTCCTCATCCGCCCCTCCCTCTGCTACTGGTGCTGGTGGTGGAAGAAGGGATGGCCAGCCTAGGAGAAGGATAAGTGAGTGGGGCGATGCAGCATTTGACGAAGACGAGTATGAAGATGATGGTTACAATTCAGATGTCAGCCGTGAAGATGACAATTGCGATATGGATATGATTGAACTGGATGACATGGCACCCAGTGGAAGTGGGGGTGGCGCAGGTATCAAAAGGGGTGAGGGGGTGGAGGACCTAAACACGAATAGTCGTGAGAAAGCGATTCTCCCTCTCACTAGTCAGAATGTGAGCATAATGGGGCATGAAAAGGGGGTGAGATGGGGATCCTTTGATGTCGATCATGATGTTGAGGCTGCTCAAGGGGGGGTAAATGGTAGGCAAGGGCCCAAAGCATTTCCTCAGAGAAGATTTGCAGATGATGCTCACACAAATTCGTCTGCAGGCTATGCAGGATCAAGTGGCTCTGCTTTGCTGAGTCGTCCGAAGACCACTCGGAACTTCTTCACCCTTGAGGTTCTCTCTGTTAAGGAAAGTAAAGTAATCTTCTGGGGTGTAATATTTATTTATATAGGACTGCTGATTGGGGCCGCGATTGTTCCTTATTATACAGTGGAGCAAGACATAAAGCCTGTTGGGAGCTGCCTAGGGCTTGATCCATCGTTGTATCCAATGGGTTGTTTATTTAATGGGACTGACGCGTCTGGGGCTGTGACGTTGAATTACAATCGAACCTTTTCATGGTCGATCTACCAGGGAATATGGACGCTTGAAACAGCATTTATCAATTTGGTTAAGCAGGATTTAAACGCGGACATTGAAGCTTCCTTTACGATATTCGATGCTGCCGATACGTTTGGTGAGAGAAAGGTGTATCTCAAAAAGGAATTCATTTATAAGCTCGTTTGCAGTAAGAGTGAAACATTATGCGATGATGTACAGATTGTAAATACGTATGATATGCTCTGCTCTCAGGACAATTGTGATAGGATGTGCTCTGCCGTTGAGCTATTTTCAGTCCAACTCGTTCTGAAGTATGATTTTTCAACGCAGCCAATGCCACTTGGTGTGGGTTATGAGTTCTACAATCCAACAACGTATAAGGTGATGGGATCTATTTGCGTGGTCTTTATGGCCTTCCTGCTTGTCTGTGTGGGCTTAATGTTTTACAAATCCTTTGCGGTACTGCCCATGTCAGAGTGGTGTGTTCAACATCGACTGGGGCTAGCGTTTGCTGTGTCAGGTCTTCTTCAGTTTAATATCTTTCAACTTGTCGCTATTTTCAATCCGAGCTCTCGATTTGCATACATGATTAAAGCAATTATGGCTAATTTTGGATTTGTTTTTTCCTTTGTCATTCTTGTGAGTATGATGCACAGTCTCCAATATCGAACCGCTTTAAAGTCTATGCCGTTCCGCTTTTATGTTTGGAAAATAGTGCACAGCTTTTTCCTGATCGCATTGCTGTGTTCTTTTTATATATATGGAACTCTCAAGTCAAAGAAGTTCGTGTACTATAATTCACTCTTGGGTTTGGAGGCTCCTGAATCATCATCAGACTCGGCAAACGACAGTGACCAACCAAATGTTCTCGCTGTCATTGTTGTCTTCGGTGTCATGCTATTGTATGTCTTGGGCTTTTTTATATGGACAGTTGTTTTGGCGAGACGGATCGTTAAAGTACTGAAAAAGCTGCCATACGTAACTTCTCGATTCCGCCACCTGGCAGTGAAGACAATTTTGTATATTTATATTATGATGCTACTGATAAACATTTGGAATTTGATATTTCAAGCTGCCGGGGTGCCAAATCACGATCTTGCTACTACATATGGGAAACTTTTTTCATTCACCCAGCTGTATGGCGTCTTTGCAGCTGTAATTCTTGGTTATGTATTTTTGCCAGCACAGGCAAGTGGCCATTCTATTGATGCTTTTTTTTTGAATAGCAACGGGTTTTCCATAATTGAAGCTCGCTTTATGATCATGTTTGCTTCGGAGGCATATCGAATAGGCAACGAACAAAAAGGCCTGAAACCAGAAGTGTTCGGCTACAAACTTTTACACGTCATGCAGGACGAAGTGATTGATGCGAATGGAATAGTATGTCTTAAGGATCAAAAGCTTGTTGTTGCTTATCGTGGTACTAAGTCCAAGAAGAATTGGAAGACAGATCTGAAATACGAAAAAGTTAAGTTGAAGGAAGAGTGGGCGGCATATGATAAACTTGATCATGGATTAATGGATAGACTGCGCGAGCGAATTATTAGGTTGAAGAAACGTTTTGGGGCTCATATAAAAGTCCATGCGGGGTTTTGGGAGTCACATGTGTGCGTACGGGATGAAATCATTGAAGTCGTAAAGCGCCATTGGAAGCCTGAATTGGGACCAGTCAATCTGACAGGGCATTCATTAGGGGGTGCGATGGCAACTTTGCTTGCATTCGAGTTGACACTTAAACATGAAATTCCTTGTGTTTTGTATACTTTTGGTTGTCCAAGGGTGGGAAACAAACTATTTGCCCTAAGGTTTGATCATGCTGTTCCTCGAGCCTACAGGATATGTGCCGATGGAGATGTAATATGCGGGCTTCCCAAGTTTCAGTACAAGCACATTGGCAACCACATTATCGTTGACAAAATGGGAAACCTAATTGTGAACCCTTCGGGTTACGAAAGATTGATCAAAGTCAAATCTAGAAGAAGATTTGGCTGCCATAAGATGGCGAGATACCGAAATTCAATTAATGCAGCCGTGAAAATTGATCGACGCCTTGGCATGTATTTGGACGCGGAAGAAAATATTCAGTTGAAAGATGATGAGTATATGTTCCGAACTGATCGATTGTGCATTTCATATGGTATCGCTTCTGTGTTGCCTATTGCAGCTCTAACGGGCGCAGTTCTTGTGGGGGACGAAGTGCCAAAGCCTCTCACTGATATCCCATCAGTCATGTTTCAGATAGATGATTTGACTGAGCAAGGGGGTTTGCTTGAAGCAAGCGACTCTGAACATGAGGTCGACAAAAAACCCATTCGGTCGAAGAAAGATGGATCTGGGAAACGCGAAGAGTACTCTGCAGCTGAAGAAGAATATCTTTCGGGTGAACCTACGTACCAGAGTCCTCCCAAATTGACTTAGAAGAACTGAAATAAACTCAAACTCAAACCATTGTTCAGAGTTCAGACCAGTTGCTATTTCAATAATTTCCTACAATAAAATTATGAGGGTTTAGGGGAAATGATCACGTGTAGTAAATTCAAAAAGTCACATGGATGATGGATTCTTTTTTGTATGGGATTTTCTGGTAATTCATCAATTGTCCATATTATTTTACGCGGGAAAATATCATTGACCCCCAGCCCCCCTTTCTTTCTTTCTGAAGAGCGTATTTGTTTTTTGGTATAGATTCAAATCTATATTGGGTTTTTTTTTTGTTTGTGTTGTGTTGTGTTGTGTGTACACAGAAGGTGTAATCATGGATAAAGGGGTGTTTTTTAACTTGGGAGTGGGTGTGCGTTTTAATAAGAGTAAGTATCGAAATGATATTGCTCGATTTGAGGGAAATGCCCCCGCTTTACCGTCAGCTGGGACTCATAAAAGGACACATAGCGATAGACGCAGCGGCAGTGGGAGTGAGGAGTCGGATTCTGGCTCTGATTCAGGGATTGAAGAGTTGCTTTTGAAGAAGGGGAAGAGGAAGAGGGAAAGTAATAAGGTGGACAAGGAGGAGGAAGAGGAAGATTTAGAATTGGATTTCTTTGGATGCGTCAAACCAAGCAAAGCACAATCATCAACTGTAGCAAATAACAAGAATTCATCAGCGTCAAAAAGATCCAAATCATCCATAGCTGAACGAGAAGAAGAAAAAGAGGAAAAAGAGAATTCCTCTAAAGCTGAACAGAAAAATGTGGAACAGCGGGAAGAGGAAATGAGAGAGATTCGTCGTAGTCACAAGATCCACGTGTCGGGTGAAGACATTGATGATTATCCCATGCAGAGTTTTAAGGAATTGGTGGAGACGAAAAAGGCGCGAAAGTATCTTCTGGAGAATATCATGAAGGGATCTGGTTATGCGACCCCCTCGCCTATTCAGATGCAGGCCATCCCGTCCATGATGAAGGGGAAGGAAGTATTAGCCTGCGCCCCGACTGGTTCAGGAAAGACAGCCGCTTTTCTAATCCCCATCTTGGCACAGTTGAAGGCCCCGGCCAAGAAAGGTTTTCGTGCGGTGATTGTCTCCCCCACAAGGGAACTGGCGGAACAGATTTACCGTGAGAGTGTGAGATTGAGCGAGGGAAGTGGATTCAAGATTGTTCATTTAACGAAAGCAACAGCTTTAAAGGCAAATATTGGTCCACAATCATCGCAAAAGTTTGACATGCTTATCTGCACCCCAATGAGATTGGTGAAGATGATTCAGGAACAGGCTATTGTGTTGCGAAATGTGGAATGGCTTGTGCTGGATGAAGCTGACCGTTTGTTTGAACTCGGTTTCCTTGAGCAAATGGATGAGATTATCGCTGCGTGTGATAACCCAAGTGTGTGCCGGGCTCTATTTAGTGCTACACTTCCACAAGGGGTGGAGGAGATGGCGCGCTCCTTCCTGCGCTCTCCCCTCCGGATTACTATCGGGGCAAAAAATTCTGCTACGGACGAAATTGACCAAAAACTGGTTTTTGTTGGAAGAGAAGATGGAAAGTTATTAGCGATGAGACAAAGGATCCAGCAAGGACTGAAACCCCCTGTAATCATTTTTGTGCAGTCGATTGAGCGCGCAAAAGCACTTTTCCATGAGCTTGTCTATGATGGGATTAATGTTGATGTGATTCATGCGGAAAGAACAGCAAAACAGAGGGAAAACATTGTAAAGAACTTTCGTTTAGGAAAGATATGGGTACTGATTGCAACAGAGCTGATGGCGCGTGGCTTGGACTTTAAAGGGGTAAATTTGGTTATCAATTATGACTTTCCACAATCTGCCACAAGTTATATTCATCGAGTTGGGAGAACTGGTCGAGCGGGGCGCAAGGGAGAGGCCATTACTTATTTTACTGAGCAGGATGTTGTCAATCTTCGATCTATTGCGAATGTGATGAAAGAGTCGGGATGTGAAGTTCCCGATTGGATGCTTAAGATTAAAGGGCCATCTAAGAAGACCAAGAGAAAGTTGAAGAACACTCCTCTGGAACGAAAGGGCATCTCTACGATGACTGTCTATGACAGGGAACACATTAGTAAGAAGAAGCAAATGGTTGCTCAGTCAAAAAAATCTTCGTCATAAAATGTGATTATATGGTAATATGAGACTTCGGACTCAGTGAGACGGCTGACGAAGGCTTCGTGAATAAAAGAAGGGAGACTGATTTTACTTTCGCCTTTTATTATTGTAAATTGAGTGGCCAAAAGACGGCGCTTGCTTTTTGCTTGGTTTTTTTAACGACATGAGTGATAGTTTTAAAAAGATTATGTTAATAATATGGAAAGACAATGGGATCTACCTTTCTTGGGTTGTTTTCTTTACAGTTTTCATTTTTTCTTTTTTTGCTTCTTCTTCGAACTGTTCCCTTTGGGCTTGGCCTGTTCATCGCACTTTGCTGTTAAAGGCACTACAGTTTCTTGACCACATTTCTTGGATATTTCCTCTTTTTGATAAGAATCTTTAGTCAGCGGAGGCGTACCACCATTGCTGCTACTTGCAGGTTCGTCTACAAGTATATTCACATTTGCACAGGTAGATGCTAGAGTCATTTTCCCTTTTGTAGAGGAGCACGTTGGAGAATGTGCTTTATCGGCAGGAGACTTACCCAGGACACTACTACGGAGACTCGATATGTCAACAATAGTGGAAGCAGATGAGCAGGGAATGGCAGTGCTTGGCGTGGGCAATGACCGAGAGACAGGTTGTGTTTCGGAGTTTCTATTCTTATTTCCCAACTGGACTCCAACATCATGGCTACCAGACTTAATCAGCAATGGTGTTGTTTCATCGCTTGCTATTTTAGAGTCACGTTTGCACACAGGGCATGTGCGCTTACGAGTAGTTAGCCAACAATCAACACATCGCATATGGAATCGATGGTCGCATGGAAGTACGCGAAGTTTCTCACCCTCACGGAAATCATCTAGACAGATAATGCATGATTCGCTTTCCGCGTTTTCTCCTGTGGGTGCTTTGTATCTGAGCACGCGAAGCTTTGCAAGCGCATTGCGAGGAAGCACGTTATCACGAAGGTAGCGGTTTCTTAACCGCCTGCTGTAAATTAAATATCCCGTTATCATGAGAACAGAAACCACCATAACGATAATAAAGGGCATTAGAAAAGCAAACCAAGAGCCAAAGTAGTCATTTTCAAGATAAACCATCACTGGCATTTTTGGGGTATCGTGCTTGGCATTTTTAATAAAATCCTTAATGAGATTCCCAGAAGCACGACGGGTACTGACTGAAGGAATCATAATATCCGATACCTCCGAGAAGTATCCAAACATTGTAAAAGGGGGCCCCACATTATTGTCAAACACAATTACGGCAGAGGCACCTGCGGTTTGCGCATTCCGCACCTTAACGTGGAACTCGCAACCACCCCTGATAATCAAAGTCACCCACGTGTCCTTCGGATCAGGAGGGCTTTCAGGTTTCTGTCTTCCGACAACACTGTTTTCTCCATCTCCCGAAACCTCCACCGCCCGCTGCTGGTGCTGAGGCGGATGCGGAAAAAAGGTAGAAGAGGGAAAGAACATTTTGCTGGTGTCCAACGGTTTGCATCCATCTTCAGGCACAGCCAATGCCACCGGTCCCGTAAGGCCGTGCACAGGAAACAGGGGCCCAAACCCTGCCTGCTGAGCCTGGAATACATATGAATCATTCTTGGGTGTGGTCACCACCAGCTTCCCCATAACCCCGGCAAAAGAGGAAGAGGAGGCGAAAGAGGAGAGCGACAAGGATGAAGACGTAAAGAGGGAAGAAGACGAGGGGAAAGAAGAAGCGGAGAAGGGAATCAAAGCCTCCGGGGAAGAAAAAATGAAGAATAGAGTCCCAATGCTTTCTTGAAGATAGTTGGAATTTCCACTGACTAGGAACAGCACACAAAAGAGGAATTTGTGAAAGGACGCTCCAGAGAGTCTTTTGTTTTTCTGAGCGTCGATAAGCATAACTGAAGATATGAGCCTATATAAAAATTATTAATCTCTGTACTCTAGAATCAAAATTTAAACTCTAATGTAGTTATGTACAATAAACAAAAAGAAGTAACAACAGTAAACAAAAAAAAAAAAAAAAAAAGAAAAAAAAAAAAAAAAAAAAAAAAAAAAAAAAAAATGAAGGGTGTGGATTTTCGATTTGATTGATTAAGAACTTTAAAATTGCAGGATATGAATATATATATATACACATGAAAGGAAGAGGAAGGAAGGGAGAATAAAGGCAGAGAAAAGATTCAAATCATTTTTGTTTGCCCTTTCTCTTTTCGACTGAAACAACAACAACAACAAAAACCCTCCAGCAGATTTAAGTTTCTTTATCTAATATAAAATCAACTATTCCTTCGTGAAAACAAAAATTACAAATAAAATAAAAGCTAAAAATTATAATAAAAATGATTATTGGA
>PDIM01010336.1:0-36149 GCA_002811675.1 Ichthyosporea sp. XGB-2017a
TACAATTGCGTAATCTCTGATTGATCGGATCTCCTATTCGCATCATCTGTGTGACTCCCGTCTAATTTGGTTACTTTGATCCGCTGCTCTCATCATCGATATACTTCTAGCTTCTCACAATAGTAGATGTACCAGAGATCACCCGCCCCTAACCCTCCTTATCTATGGGAATTACTCCAGTCTCCATCCATCATGGGTATATAAAGGATTACCATGCAGCCCTGTGTTTATGTGGTTTTCCTTGTCTAATTATTAACAAGTGTTTTGGTTCAGAGGAGATTAGCAGGTTAACGTATTAAATCCCCCCTTTTTGTAAAAGAAGTATATCTATATAACAAATCATAATGTCCGTGTGCAGACAGAACTACACCTCTGATAGTGAAAACATTATCAATGAGCAGATCGCATATGAATTGCGTGCCAGCTACACATATATGGCGATGGCCAGTTACTTTAGCCGTGATGACGTGGCCCTCCCTGGATTTGCCAAGTTCTTCAGCAAGAACTCTGACGAAGAGCGTGACCATGCCCAGAAGTTGATCAACTACCAAAACATGAGAGGAGGACGTGTTCAGTACCAGGAGATTGAGGCCCCCCCTACTGAGATTCCATCTGCCATGGCTGCTTTGGAGGAAGCTTTGAACTTGGAAAAAACTGTAAACGCACATCTTCTGAAAGTACACAAAATTGCTGAAGAGCAAAATGACTGCCAGTTGACTGATTTCATTGAAGGTGAATTTTTGAGCGAGCAAGTGGAGGCCATGAAGGAACTTGCCGATCTTATTACCAACCTGAAGAGGTGTGGTGGAGACGGACTCGGTCTTTTTCTTTTTGATAAAGAACTTGAGAAACACGCCTAAAACCACTTGACTCCTGAAATAAAAAATGTACATTATTAACGGGGAACTGAGAAGAAAAGAAACAAAACAGTTCCCCACCCTGCACTAGTTGCGTTCAAAACTTAAAAAACTTGCCACAACTCTTTCTTCTTTTGTTTTGTTTAACATTTGTTTCGTATTAAATGTTGGTGCATGTCTGTGTTTATTTTCCCTTAGTGCACATTCGAACTTTTGGTCGGTGAGTATCGATTCAAGTCTTTAATGGTCTCTTCCGAGACCTTCGCTATGAGTCCTCTGAATGTTGCACCGTATATCTGTTCGCTTTTCCCAAGAGAAGCATAAAAGTAATCTCTCAAAGTAGCTGAATATACAGGGTCCAAAAGTGAGAGCTAAAAATATCACACAAGAATATATTCAATTAGAAAGAGATTTTCCAGGGCAAAACGAATTAAAATCAAACAAAATCCTTACCTCCCTCTTTCGCACATCTTCCAAATTTTCGTCATCCTCTTCGTGGCCGACTCCACCTTGTCTTACAAGATAGCTACGAGGCAAGGTAAAAAAGAAAGAAGAACCGGTTAATAACTGTGAACTATAATTTCAATGAAGCGAAAGAAATCCTATGCAATATACATACTCATAGCCTCCTTCAGGACCATTTAGCTTATGAATTTCTGTCATAACATCAACTATAATAGCAAGAATATCATTAAAGTGCGTTTCAACAACGGGGCCGCCCAATTCCAAAAAGCCGCATAAAGCCAAAGCTACCAGTTTTCTTTTTTCTGGCTGAGCAATCATATTGTTCTTTTAAACGCAAACGAGCATTACAATAAAAAGAATTTTAAGTTAGAAAAAGAACAAATAAAACAGCAAATACAATTGGCACGATTATTGTCCTAAATATACCTTGGTGCTTCCTGTCAATGTAGAAAGTCCACTAAGGTACATAAGACCGTTATTGTGGTCTTTGTCGTTTGTGCCAAGCTTTCGAGATGGAAGCTGCAAACAAAACGCTTTGTCAACTTTTTTCTTTGTTTAAAACAATATGATACACTTAGCAAAAAATACTTACATTGACTAGAAGAATTTTAACAAATTCCGCAAATACGTTTAGTTGCTGCGCATTTAAAGGTGAAGCATTGGCTTTTTCGAAAAGTTCCAAAGCAAATTTTCTGTTTTGAACAAAAATACGGCAAAACAAGGAAAGGTAGGCATTCATCACTGTATTAAATTCTTCACCTTTCAGAACCAGGAATAGTATAGACGCAAGATAATTTTCTAGCAGACTCGGACCTTGTTCAGGAAAGGCGCGGAAAATAAGATCAACAAGCTTTGATAGAATAACTTGCCCTTCGGGTCGAAGATTCTTTTGAAGACTGCAAATCACCGAAGCGAGAATGGCAGATATTGACTGCATAACCTCATTCGGGGAAAGTAACAGATACGACTCAATAATGTTCACGCAGATTTTCAAGTTTTCGCTAGCTACGTCTAATACAGGAAACACATTAGGGAGAACTTGAATCATATGTTGAGAACATGACGGTGTTGCCTTCATTACAGCAAGCCAAAGCTCTAGACCATCTTCCATCAAATACACATGGGACTCATTATTCAAGTCAGTGCTTGTTTGAATAACGTTAAGCAGAAAATCGTGAATATTCGATGAGTATTCACCCAAAGCTTTGACCAAATAAATAGATGTAGTCACAATGGCAGATTTAAGAAGATTATGCTCTTGAGCTTGAACCCATAGTTGTGGCAAATAGGAGCAAAAGCTAGCAACAAACGGCCTCATATCTTTGTCCACCCTTTCAATAATTACAGACAGAACACTAAGAACCTGCATTTTGGAGTCACATTCTTCTGCTTCACACAAGAGTTGAAACAGTGAGGTGAACGCTGCAGGGAGATATTCTTGAAAGTCATGCGGATGAAACCCAAAGTCATCAACAGCCTGTTTCAAAGCAACCGCAGCAGACAAACGCACGACGAGGTCTTCGGTTCCCGTCAATAGTGTTACCAGAACACGATATGCCCCCTTACGATCATTTAGCTTAACTCCGATCCAAGCTCCAATCAACAGCGCTGCTCGTCTACGAATAATCTTGTACTGTGGGCGCATATCCTGCACATCTTTTTGCAAAACTGAATGAAAGTACGCGGTGAAGTCTAAATTATCATACAAGTCGTATGCCCCTCTCGCAACAGCATTATATACGGCATCTTTTAAAAGGATGCTGGGAAGATCATAGCCCCCATCAACATTCTGAACCGATTCAAGAAGTTCCAGCACTATCGGAGCTATAAGCTCACGGCAATCGTTAAAAAAAGAAAGATATACATTTGTAGCACAGCTGTGAAGATTGTAGCGCCAAGAGTCGCCACTTTCTTCAAATACAAAATCCTCAGGGTTATTTTCCCAGCTGACAAGGTCATTTTCAGTCATAACGAAATACCGACGGATAAGCAAAGTGTTCATTTGTACGATAACAGTGGGGGCAAGCACACTCTTGACAACTTCTATAGCTGCTTTACATTTCATCTCCGACAAAGCATCACCTTCCTTTGCTTTGTAGCTTTTAAAGTTAGCCACATGCTTAACAAAAAGCAGAGATTGAATAAGCAATCTGTCAAGAACAGGCCTACCATGCTGCTCTGCCTCTTCGTGCGCTTGTCCAATACAATTTACAAAAAATCTCAAAGTAGGTTCATTCAACTCTGAGTAGGCAATGGGATTGCTATACTGAGTTTCCACAATGCACTTTGCCATTTTGATAATGGTACGATCAAATTTATCCCCAAAGTCACTATCTGCAGGAATAAGAAGCCTTAGCTGCACACTCTGTGTCATACACTCCAACAGTTCTTTTAAGAAAGACATTGCAGATTCGGATTGTGCAAAGTCAACGTAGCCATAAATCAGTATTGGGCGTATAATCTTTAGGCAAGTGCGACATAGTTCTACATTCTTCAGATGAGATGTTTTCAGTTCATGGGACTGCTCATCTGACAGCTTCCCCACTCCACTTGCTTTAACCCCAACCAAAGGCTCTAAAAAGGCCTTCAAATAAATATTATATACAATTACAACATGTTGAAGAAGCTCATCTGCAATCTGCCGAAACACGACCTTGTCGGCAGCTAAGCGTTTAAACGCCAAGGTTTTTACAACATACTGAAGCACCACTAGAGACCTTTCCCTCTCTAAAGGATTCTCCGACTTAATTTTCCCTATCAAGCTCGGCAATAGTTGTGGCCAATATTTCGGGCAATCATAGCGTGCGATTCTTGCAATAAGAACCGCCAATTGTGTCGCAATTTGATTCACTTCCTCCCCAAAAGAGTACAAAAGCTTTTCCCTGATTAACCCTTTCTCATCCTCTCGGATCGCATTTGGGGCCGTCTTTCTCCAATAGCGATCAATTCCATTTTTAAACAATAAAACAGCCATCCAGCGACGATGCAAGTCAATACTCGAGTCAGAAAAAATCTGCTGAAGGGTAGCAAAGTAGCCTGGTCTAGTCTCCCATTCCTTTACCGTTTTCTCGGCTCCTTTAACCGCCTCTGGGACCTGGCTCACCGCCCTCCCAATCACTTCTAAAACTTCTTGAAGATTAAATCCTACTGCGTTCATGCTACCTTTTCTTTTTTTTAACCAATACAGACGCGACAATAACCCTTCTTCTTTGGTGGCCCACTCTTTCTTGCCCACCCAAAATATGGAAGAAAAACACAACAACACAGTATGCAAAACACCGCAAGCAATACCCAAAAGACTCTAATCTGAGTCAATCCAATAACGCTCCCCCTCGCTATCTTCTTTGAAATCAACAACAAAAGAAATAATAACACGAAAAAAACACGAGAGACACAACGGAAAGGGAAAGAAAGAAGGTGAGGAGTGAGGGAAAGGGGGGGGGGAGGAGGGAACAGCTGTTGTGGGGCCTCATGGAATATTATTATGGTGATGGTGATGGGCCTCCCCTACCATGTAGAGTGTAGACTGTAGTGCATGTACACACCAATTCCATCTCCAGACTATTGTTTCCAGCTCCGCTCTCAAAGGTCACGTACATTATTGGCACACACTAAGCTTCCTTTGCTTCCTCTACCCAACCGCCACGTCAGGGATAGCTGTAAACTTGTCAACTGGTCCTGGTGCACGATCCAATACTCACTAGACAGTTTTTTGAACACCAGTTTGTCATTTATTGTTCAATATTTTCACATTGCATGTTTTTCTTGCTTGTTCAAAGTGATACTTTGTGTTCACTCACGCAGGTCTAACTGGGTCGTCTTTTCAGCTTCCTGTACTAAATGTACTGACTCACAATGAGAGAATAATAGTACTTCAGCATCCTGTTTAGGATAAACTAGTCAATGTCTTCTCTAATCCCTGGAGATGAAAGCCGAATGGGGGTTGACTTTCCCGTGCTGCAGCTTATACTGTGGGATTGATTGAAGTCTTGGGTTCATTTAATAATTGTCTCCAATAGTCGATCACCAAGATTTGACCGACTTTAGGACGGGAGGAGTGACGAGGTTAAGAAGAAAGAGACGAACTTTTTTACCTTCTTATATTCGAAAAAGCAGCTGGAGGCAGAATATATACGACGTGGATAACTGTGGCCTATTATTTTGAACCGCTGTGCTCCAGACCCTTCATCTTACAGGATGACCTCAGCTCCCCTTGTCGACTGGCACTTTGCACTGAGCAGTTTGTGATGTAGACCTTTAAGGAAGTAGCTCCGTGTTTTCTTTATCTGAATTCGTCTGTACCCATAATGGACGGAATGGATTCTTTCGACTGTCTTAAAACGTGCCTCTTTGTTTCAAAACACAAGACATAGTAATTGATCTTTTTTAATTGATGACATGGATGAATTATACTGGAATGGCCCTGGAGGGTTGGGTGTATACCATCAATAAGATGGAATATCAATACATGATTGGCCAAATAGTCATGCATTCATAACTTATGCAAGATTTGAGAGATGAACCATCTGTAACGAGGCGCTTTGCTCAATTCAGTTCCAGATCCTCCTGATCTACTGCAAAAGCCCCGCTGTAGCAAAAGTGCAGTGCATCCAGGCAAAAAATGAAAAGAAAAAATCTGAACTTTGTATTTAAGAAAACACCTCCTTGTTTGAGTTAAGCGTTGTCATGTTAATCTCTTATCTTGCATTCACCCGAGATTCATGTGCATATAGATTTTTAAAAAAACATGAACGAAGAAAAAGCAAAACATAGAGAAGGTGGTATGGAAATATATGAGGTGCCTAATCGAAGCTCAGTCTCTTCGATTCGCAAGAATTCCTTTCCTTCTATTCTCAACGCACCTACAGAGACGAAAAGTAGATGTTCAGGATACTCTGGTGAGGGCATTGAAGATGACAAGGACACTTGCTTTCTGAGTGAGGAGACTTCTGTGGCGTACTACTTCACGAACAAGTTCGGGTATGGCAAATATCAGCACAAAAGAATGTTTTTACCAGCATATGCTGCTTTTTGTGATGGCATTGAGATTTTCCTTGCTGGACTTTTGAACTATAATTTGGGGTTGGTTGATGAATGGTCACTTAAGGGAGATGGGAAGGCCTTTTCGTCATTGGCATCTGTAGTATTCGTTGGAATGGCTGTTGGTTCTGTTTTATTTAGTGCATTATCTGATCACTTCGGAAGACGGCCTGTTTTTGTTCTAGTCAGTATCTGTTTATTTGTTGTTTCTTTTAGTGCAACTTTTTCTACTTCATTTGCCATGTTAATGACTCTTCGGGGAGTTACGGGTCTATTCATGGGGGGCATATGCCCAATACTTATAACAATGGCGCGAGAAATGAGTCCTCAAAAAAACTAGAAACTGGTCATTATGGTTATATTAATTGCTTTCTGTTGTGGAAGCTTCTACTGTGCTTTTGTGGGGTTTCTGTGTCTGGATACACTCGGATGGAGATACTTTTTGGCCTTTTGCTCGCTCCCTTCAGGGATACAGTGTTTTTTGACGTTTTTCTACCCCGAAACTGTCCGCTTTCACGAATCCAAAGGAAACTTTCAAGCAATGGAGGATATACTGATACGCATGGGAATAGAAAATCAAGCAACAGAAGACCAGTTGAACGAAGTGAGAAGTCGCTGTAGTGAACTTCGCAGAGAATTTGACATGGGAAGGTTGGCTCTAAAGAGAGAGCAAACAACTTTGGAAAAGATGATGCAGGCAACAAAACTCTTTAGCAGAGAAAATATTCGCATCACAACGGCCCTCGCTTTTGGGTGGTTTGCTATGAGCTTTAACTTGTATGGACTCTCCTTTTATCTTCAGAAGGTCCTCGACATTCATGGATTTGAGCCTGATAACATCTATAAAACCACATTGGTCAACACTACTGGGTTATTGGCCGGTACGTTGGCCACAGCACTTGCTTTGCAATGGATGGAGTATCGAATGGTTATATCTTTGACCTCCCTTACATGTGCCGCCTTCGCTATTGGTTTTGCTTTTAGCTCAACTTCAAGTGCCATAGTTGCTCTTGCGTGGTTGTATCAATTCTCCATAGGATCAATTCAAACCGCTTTGTACACATTGGCACCGCTTGTGTACCACTCTTACATAAGAGCTTCTGGAATTGGCTTTGGTAGTGCCGTTATAAGAATTAGTGGGGTTGTCGTATCATATTCCTTCAATGCGATCCTTTCAACTTCGGACATTGACTCAGTCAAAATAGCATATGGAATATCTGCCATCTTGGCGTTTTTAACAGCCATTGAGATACTGCTGTTTGTAAAAAGAAACGACAAAAAAAAAATATCCGAAGTTCTTTGAAAAATTGAAAGAATGGAAACAAAATTCCCTTCGGAGGGTTGAAAAATAAAATTTTAGCAATTAATCAAATTTCCAAAAGCGGATAATTTTTTTTTCCAAAAATCAAAAAGTTTTTTTTGGTTGTCCTGGTGACATTTACAAAAAAGCCTCGGGGCTTTTTTTAAAAAATATATTTACAACACCAAATTATCGATCAAAACCAAAAAAAAATTCTGGCACTACTGACTTTTTGTACTAGAGAAAACAAAATTGAACCATATTTGTGTAAGGTAAAAAGGAAAAGGTTTTTGTGGGAACATGCAAAGAGAAATATAGGAAAGAGTGTGGAAACAAAGCGGCTGTTACGGCGAAGAATTAAGGAAAAGAGACGAGGAGAAGTATAAAACTAGCCTATTTAAATCTCAACTTATAGTCAATCCAAAAGAAAAAGACCGTCGGGGGGGGAAATATCTATTAGCTTTACTCTTCTAACTTTCATAGTTTATATTTTTATTGGTAGTTCACTGTTCAATTTTGGGAATCGAAATTTGAGTGACCGACAGGAATAGTGACGTTGTTAATGGGTAGTAAGAGGCAGTTCACTTTAAGTTCAAGATGACGAATATAATGGTAAAGATGAGATCTAAAAATTCCATTCCCCCGGAATTGCTTATCTTAGAGAAAAGGCGGCAAGATGAAGCAAGGGATGTAATGTTAAAGCAAGCAGATTATCTCAAGAAAACTTTGCTGAGCTCTCAATGGGAAAATGATACTGACGCCAGAATTCAAAGAGGGACCATAAACAAAAGAGTTAGAAACCTAAAGTTGGAAAAGGAAAATGAATTGACCATTCGTCGGCAGAAGTTAAAATCATTATTGTGGAACGAACACCAGATGTATAAGAACGAAATTAACTCCAAAGAGATTTCTTTCGAGGATAGGCAAATAGACCTTAGAAATCGTGTAACAACTATGCGTGAAAAGAACGAAGCCATGAGGCAAGAAAAAGTAAGGCAGAAGTATCTTCAGAGGTGGAGAAATGATTGTGATGATATTCGCAGAATTCATTCTGAAAAATTCATTGAAGATGTCAAGAGCGATAGAGATAATCAAATTCTATTTAAAAAGCAGGAGGAAGAAGCTCTCAAAGCAGAAGAGAAAAAAATTACAGAGCTTTGGTATGCGGACATTGAGGCAAAGAAAAGAAGGGAGGAGAGGGAAGCCAAAGCTAAGGCCGAGCGCGATGAAGACACGGCTAGGGTGCTTTTGATGCAATTGGGTGCACTTAAAATGCAGCAAGAAGAGGCTGCCGCAGTCAGGGCAGAGGAAGGAAGAAAGTTGCTACTGGAATGTCAGCAGAGGGCGGAAGAAGAAATGAACGCACATAAACTCAAGGAGTCAAAGGCGCGACTGATGGCACAGGATTTGGCTAAATACAATGAGATTGCAATGAGAGCACGACGAAGACAAATGAAGGAGGACGCTCTACTTGACATGAAAATTATTGACGATACTATGGCAGCTGAGGAAAATGAGCGCACATCGCGAATTAAGAGGAAGCTCAAATTACAGGAAGAAATGCAGATGTACAGAAAGTATCTCCAAGATAGCCTTGAAGCCGAAAAAGAGCAAGAGAAGGTTATGGAAAAGTACAGAGAGCAAGAAATATATGCCGCTGAAAAGAAACGTATCGACCAATGGGAAAGAGAGCGCAAAGCAAGAGCTGAATTAATGAAGGAAGTTATTAAAGTCCGCAAGGAGCAGCTTGCTGAAAAGGCTGAAGCTGAGAAGATCAGGGCTGAAGAAGAAGTAAAGATTAGAGAACAGCTCCTGAAGGATATCGAAGAAGGCCGAATCATAGAAATTGAAACTAGAAAGGCACAACTTGAAAAGGAAGCTGACTATGCGCGGCAGTTACGAGCCCAAATAGCGTACAATGCGGAAATGAATAGCAGACGCAAGAAAGCTGACGACGACGAAATCAAATGGTCCATCATGGCAGAGGAACAATACCAAAAGGAACTGGTGGAGGAAGTTGCACGAATTCGCCGAGAACCACGAAATACAACGCAGTTTCGAAAACGCGCCCCAGAATGGAGATTCTAACATTCTATCAAATTCACAAACACCGACTTTTCAAAAACTCAGTACTCCCCATCTCTCAAATCCCCTTTTATCAATGCACTTCTGTATCAAGAGTTCTTTGGTGCTTGGCTCATGAATTCACAAATAAAATCTTAAAGTAAAATTTGTGAAGATAACCAATGTACCCACAGCCCAATTCAAGCCCCCGCTACTAGACATTATTTGCCATAAAATTTCTTGAGCTCCACAGCGTAATCGGGAACCTTGAAAACCTTCCAATACGAAATATATGCTTGCAGAACCAAAGGGGGAGTGTCGCATTGCACATCCAACAAGCACAGCTTTTGCTCCAAACAGCAATCAACAGTGAAATCAATGACAGCAGCAAGGTGCTCATGAAGGGTGTACTGGTTGTCGGAAAGTGAGACATCCCCGCCCCTCAGCAACTCCCCGCAAGCAGTCACTATACCATTCTTTACAAACTCCAGTGCCTCCACATGTTCTTTAACAAGCACAAAGAAGTTAGAATTGGCCAAGTCTGATTGTGCAATGGCTAGCAAGCGGCCACATCTCCTAATACAAAGAGCCTTCAGTTCGGGTAAATGGACGTCCATCAAAGCCTTGAGGACTGCCACACGGGAGGTCCTTCCCATCCCCTCCTTCCCCTCCTTCCCCGACATAACCAACAGATTCTATCCTGCCCTCACGGTAATCAACTACAGCAGCCAAAGGTATCCCTGAAACACACACACAAACAAAGCCCCCCTCCCCCCCTAAAGGATATCCCTCCCCCTTCCGAGAAAAGGGAAATGTTTGAGATACACCACCCCCCCCATTGATAGCTTTTTGTATGGCTTTTTTGGTAGAAAAGGACACATGTTCAAAACAATAAAAATTTACAGCTGTACTGTTTTTTGGCGTCAAATGCAATGGCGGTTTGGTTTTTCTATTTTCTTTTTCTTTCTTTTTTGTTCTAAGGACTTATTCGACTGTGGGAGATCTGAACGTTTGGATTAGATTTATATTCGTTTTGGGAAGAACAGAGGAGGGCTGTGTTTGTATTGATCGGATAAGTTTATATTTTCCTTGTGAAACCATTGTTCAAGTATGGTATTTAAATTTCATGGTAGTGCATCTCCCGACAATAATCCCAAGGAAGACGACGAAAGAATGAGTGTAGATAGTGACGACGAATCACAGGCTTCCTCCTGTTTCACGGGAGGGGATGGGGCAATGGAAGTGGATGATAAGCCTCTTATTGATCCCAAATTGGCGGAGGAGAAAAAGAACGAAGGAAATGTGTTTTACAAGAAAGGGGATTATTGGTCTTCCATCAAATTTTACGATCAGGCTATTGGTATGTAGAAAACAAGCTACTGAAAATAGGTCACTCTTGTGTTTTTTGTTTCTAATCATTGTTTTCTTTTACTTTTTATGCCTTGTGTGGATATGTTCTGTTTTTGGTTGTGTAGCTCTTCATCCCGATAACCCCGCTTACTATGGGAATAGGTCTGCGGCCTATATGATGCTTAACAAATTCAAGAATGCTCTTGACGATGCATTGAAGGGTGTCAGTATCGATTCAAATTTTGTTAAAGGGTATTTGAGAGCTGGGAAGTGTTATCTCACTTTAGGGAAGTTTAACGAAGCAAAACGTGCCTATAAAAAAGTGATCGAGTTGGAGCCTCATAACAAATCGGCACAAACTGAAATGCTTTTAGTCGAACAGACTGAAAAACTTCGGGAAGCTTGCCTCTCTGATTTGGCAAAAGAAGAATATCGCAAAGCTCTTTATTTTGCTGAAAAGGCACTTGAAAATTGCCCCAAAGCCCCAGAGTTGATTCTTTTGAAGGCTGAAGCTTTGCTGGGTCTGAAAAGGTATGCAGAGTCTTCGAGACTTTCTAGTGGAGTTCTTCAGGATGATGGAAACAATGCGGAAGCGGCGTATGTTCGAGGGGTTGCGCTCTACAAGCAGGGGAATTCCGAACAAGCCATCGCACACTTCAAAAGAGCCTTGCGATGTGACCCTGACCACAAAAAATCAAGGAATAAGTTGAAGCTTACCAAAGCGCTGGAGGCGGAAAAGGAAGCAGGAAATGCTGCGTTTAAAGCTGGAAAGTACCAGGAGGCGTTTGAGCTGTACTCGAAAGCTTTAGAAATCGATCCAGACAATGCATCAGTTAATTCGAAACTCTATTGTAACCGAGCGACTGTTAGTTCAAAGCTGAATAACTTGGAAGGCGCTATTTCGGATTGTGATAAAGCTATTGAACTCGACGAAACTTACGAAAAGGCTTATTTGCGAAGAGCAAAATGCTATATGGATTCAGAAATGTTTGAAGAAGCTGTCCGAGAGTATGAGCGGGTGTCGAATATGTCTCAAGGGAATACGAATGTTCGTCAATTACTGAAGGATGCCAAACTTGCTTTGAAGAAGTCGAAAAGAAAAGACTACTACAAGATTTTGGGTGTTGGGCAAAATGCAAATGATTCTGAAATCAAGAAAGCATATAAAAAAATGGCCTTGAAATACCACCCGGATAAGAACCAGGGTAGCGAGGAGGAAAAGATTGAAGCTGAAAAACTTTTTAAGGATGTGAGCGAGGCCTTCACAGTTCTATCAGACTCACAGAAAAGAGCCCGGTATGACCAAGGACATGACCTCGAGGACCTTGATGGGCATGGGGGCTTTGGAGGAATGGGTGATGTTGATGTGAATGAAGTGTTTTCAATGTTCTTTGGCGGTGGTATGGGCGGCATGGGGGGCGGGGGACGACAAAGAGGCCATGGAGGAGCACAACATTTTCACTTTGGTTAAAGACCCAGTACTTATTTATCTTCATAAAGCTTACTTGGCGGTAATGGTAGCGATTCACGCTGAAATTTTGTTGTAATACGGGTCCCATCTGCACTATAATGGTTGTGAAAAAAAGGATTATTTATTGCTTGAGTAAGTGTAAGAGTAGTGCCAGTAGTGGCCGTTGGGTAGGTGTGAATACCTTGAAGCCCATGCAATAAAAGTTAAGGCAATGGTATTGCTTTAAATAAGAGCAGAACCTGATTATCGATATTTGCGATTTCTTTGCACGCACTTTCATCTTGACATCGAATAGTGCAAATCAATCTCTAATTCCGTTTTCCATAAGGTCGCGTACCCTGAGACGGTCTTTCCTGCTTAATGTGTCTTTTAATTTGATTGTAGTAGGATAGAAAGGCACCAGGCTGGCCAGTTTAACAGCACATAAAGAGGTGGGTTGACTGGCAATAAGGTATTCTAACTCAGAAGCCTTCGGTTGGTGAATATGTAAAGAAGAAAATGAAAGTGATCAAAATACAATATATTAGAAAAAATTCCGGATAAGCATATGCTCATGAAAGACTCTGTGAAAGAATCTAAAGTACACATATTATTAGAAACACCGACCTTAGCTTCTAGCATGTGTTCCGTTCTTGCAGTAACTCGCTCTTCCGCCTCCTTGGATGTCAAAGCTCCAATATTTTCGTTGATTTTAAGTCGCTCCATTCGTTCCCTCCGTTCCTGTTTCTTTTGATTTCGAATCTTCTTTTCCTCTTTGTGAAGTCGTCGAGCACATTTTTCTGCCAAGTCGGCTGCTTCTTTAACAGGCGGCTCTGCAATTGGATTTAAGTGGAAATAAAATAGAGGGAAAAAAATCAATAATCTATCTATGAAAAAGTTTGCCTTTTCTGTGAAATAATAACTGAGCACTTACCATATGCGAGATATTTGCCACGCTCTACCGGAGGCATGGCATCCACTTCCTTGCGCGTCAAAGAAACATGGGTGCGAGGTACGAAAGCCGGGGAGCTAAAATCTCCTAAATCTTCTTCCTCCTCTTCCTGAACCTCTTTTCGTTTCTCTTGCAATTGCGATTGGGATTTCTCCTCTATGATCGTGTCAGCTTCGCCGAACTCGCCTTCCCCCACCCCAGCCATTTTTCTATAGATCAAGGGATGCTCTTCTATCTGTTGTTGCTATAATTGCTTTTAAAGCAAGAATATTTTTCTCTAAATACTGAATAATCTTTCTGGATGAAGCTAAGTTCTAATTCATAAAAATAACAATCAAAACATTTAATCAAAACAGGAACAACAACAATAACAAAATTTATTTGTGCCAGAAAAAAAAGAGATAGCGCTAGCAGGCGCGGCTGAATGGAAATTTCAGAGTTTCTTTTTTTAGCTCCGGAACGGCGGGGCCGCGGTGGTGGTGCGTGGAGGAAAAATCCATTGGGAATTTCTATGGTAGAATTTCATACAAAAGTCAGCTGTTCCTTGCTGTACAGGTGGTACTACTGCCTTTTTTTATTTTTTCATAAATTTGTTGATCTTGGATGTTTTGTGTATAAAGAGGAGAATCCAACAAGAAGTAATGGATCCAGGGGAGGTTAGTGATGAAGAGATTCCCACGCTTGTGGAGTGTGGCGAGGAAGAGAAGGCGGTGGAATTATCAACAGACGAGAAAGTCCCAGTGACAATCATCACTGGGTACCTCGGTGCTGGGAAAACCACACTGCTGAACTATATCTTGACAGCCAACCACCAGAAGAGGATTGCAGTTATTCTGAATGAGTTTGGGGAAGGTTCTGCTGTTGAAAAGAGTATGAATATTGGTAGTGACGGTGAGCTATACGAGGAGTGGCTCGAGCTTAGAAACGGCTGTCTGTGCTGTTCGGTAAAGGATAATGGTGTGAAGGCAATCGAGAATCTAATGAAGAAAAGGGGAAAGTTTGATTATATTTTGCTTGAAACGACGGGACTTGCGGATCCAGGACCAATTGCTGGGATGTTTTGGCTGGATGAAGGATTAGAAACGTATCTTCATTTGGACGGTATTGTAACGGTGGTGGATTCTAAATTTTTGAAACGCCAACTGTTTGATAAAGATCCTTCGAAAGTGACAGAATGCATGAGGCAAATTGGACTGGCAGACAGAATTGTATTAAATAAGATAGATTTATTAAATGGCAAAGAGGAAAGGGAGGAACTGAAAGTAGACATTTTGTCTGTAAACGCATGCGCACAAATTGTGGAAACCACAAGATCAAAAGTAGATTTGGATTTTATCTTAGATATCCATTCGTATGATAGCAAAATGAACGATAAGTCCTTTTTAAAAGAGTTTGAAATTTCGGATGAGGACTTGCATGTATCAGCCAGGGCTATTCGAACACTCACTTTCAGCACTCAGGGGTGCATAGAAAAAGAGGACTTTGAGAAGTGGCTTGAGGACTTGCTATGGGACAAGCTCGGTAATTACTGCTCAGCGACCGGAAAGGCTTTGCCGCCAAACGAAATTATGGAAATATTGAGGTTTAAAGGGGTGTTGTTCTTGAAAGGCCATGAGAGGAGAAATGTTGTTCAAGCTGTTAACGAGCTGTACGATATCATGGAAACTACCAAATGGGGAGATGGTGATGATGAAATGAGGCGCTGTACTATTGTGGTTATTGGGAAGAACTTGAATTGCGAACTCTTGAAAGAGAGCTTTGAATATTATTGCAAAGAAAAAATAAATTGAAGTGGCGAATACTGGTCATTAACAAGTTCAATCATTGGATAAGTCTTTTCCATCAGGAACAGGTATGTTACCAGACGAAATACACTTTTCCAAGAACATTTCTAAACGCGTAACAGACCCCATAGCACCTTTTTTGTCCAATCTCTTAAGAAAGTCGGTCACAATAAAGTTCATAATTTTCTTAAACTGATTGCCATACTCTTGATACAATTTGTATCCACAAACTTCTAGGAAGCTTAAGAGCAAAGAAGGGGTGATCTTTCTCGGCTGTTGATTAAGGACTCGCGAGAGCCATCTCCAGCCAAAATCAATTCCAACAGGATTAAGGTTTTCTTGAGCCCCGTTGGGTTTCCATTCGGTTTGAACAATAGCCGCAAACAAACTCACCACACCAGACATTCTTTCAAAATACTTTTCTTCGCTCTCGAATGCCTCGTCATTTTCGGGATCGGTCTTGTAACCCAGAATTTCTTTGTATTTGCTATCGTCCATTCCCGACGGCCTCAAAATATAGTAACCATCAATATATGAGCACTTGGAAGCGAAATGGCTCAAAACGTCATCTTTAATTTCCGGACAATCAACCATGATCCCAACACATACAGCGGCGATAGGAAATGCTGATTTTGTGTGCACATGGACCTGCGAGTCACCCTGATCCACAAGCTTTGTTGCTATAATATCTTTTGTATACATATACCCCATGGTATTTTCCTTTACAACTTTCAAAAGTTCATTTAAATTATTAATTTTTTGTAAAACCTGAGGTATTGTCGCTGAAATGGTATTGATGTTCGTATTGACTTTCTTTTTACAATCAATTCTTTGACGCCCAAACGATTTATCCTTCAGCCAAGCATCCATCTCCTTCATCTTTCCCTCAATAAACTTGAAGTGCTTTTCATGAGAAGCTTTAGTGATATCCGGAACACTCACCCCGCCATCCGATGACGCTTGGACGTCTTTCGCTCCACCAGTTGGTTTCGCTGTAGCATTGACCACGGCTGCACGTTGCGCTGGGGTTGCAGGAACAGCAGCTGCTGCTGGCTGAGCTTTAACTTCTTCTTTCTTTTCCTGATTCTGCTTTTCTTTTTGCTCAGCCTGGAGTTTTTCCATTGCCTTGACCTTCTCCATAGTTTCATTTTTGAATTTCTCAAATGCAGCGCCCCCATATGTCGACTCTAATTCGTGCAACTTCTTCACCACATCGTTTGCCTCACTGCACTTTCCTTCCAAAATATCAACTGTGGAAACTTCAGAAGGTTTTCCTTTCACTGCGTTGCACGCCTGCGCCAGTGCTTGCGCCTTTTGGACAAACGATTGTGCTTGTAAGCGGCACTTCTCATACCCATCCAGCTTTTCCAGCAAAACGTCACTATGTACCTTCATTTCAGAACCAGATAAGCCCTTCAGTTTATCCTTAACTTCGGCTTCAGTCTTTACTTTTAATTCTCGAGTCAATACCTCGATACTTTCTTGGCAAACCCTTTCAACTCTCTCTGCGCTTGATTTTATATTTGCACATAATCCTTCAACCTTTACCCCAAGCTCTCTTACCAGCTTTTCTACTTGCTCTTTCTCAAATGTCAATCTCTTTGTCCTGTATTCTTTCAAACGCGCATAATTTTCCCTTTTAACACTTTCAACATGAGAGTCGTAAAGGCGAGCATCCCTTTCATTCTCGGAGACAAGCTTATCTTCAAGCTGTCGCACTCGTGAAATCTCCTCCAGCCGAGTCTGACTAATCCCACTCCATACAGCCCCCATACTCGCCCTTCTAGGCTTTATATTGGCAGATTTCTTTAGTGATTGCCTTCCCGCGGCTACCCGAATTTCACTCATTATTTTCTCTGTACGTTCCATGGTCAAATCATTTTGAATATTTACAAAGCTGTCTTTTTGTGAAAAGCCAAGATTTAATTCCTCGAGTTCAAATCGGCGAATATCGTCTTCAATCCCACAAGCTGCATCAACAAGATCAGAAGTAAGCACAGTACCCTCCTCCTCCTCTTCTTCGTCTTCAGAACAGGAGGAGGGTACAGAAGAGCTTATGCTTGGGGCTCTAAACACCCCCCGAGAAAATACCCGCAACTGTCCAGCAGTCTCTGTAGGGTTTCGCACCTCCAGTCCTCGGAGCGCTTCTTTGGCAACAGCATCTTCCTTCTCGGTAGAAGCAGCCTCTGTGGGGGGCAAAGAAGACGTCTTGTCCTTCCTTGTCAAGGTGAACTCTGTGGTGTCCGATATGAACACATAACGGCACCCGGGCGAGCGAAACATCGCGTTATTTCCCTATGGGCACGTGGGTGAGTGAGTGTGCTTAAGTGATTTCTATATCCTTGAATCCGAGGGGGCAGTAGATTACAGACAACAGTGAGATAGGCCAAATCCACCACAGGGTCAATAGTCACTGGCACATAATAAAACAGCAAAGTCACAGGGAAGGGGGCCAAGGAGGTTGGACATGTGGCAGGGTTACAGGAGGAAGTGGGGATTGAGGGGTGTTTCAGAAATTATAAGTGACAGAGGGAGTGGGGGGAGTGGGGTGTTTATTTTCTGAGAGGAAAAGAGGAGAGAAGGGGTGTGTGGACTTGTTTAGCTGGGGTTGTTGTTGGATTTGCAGTATATCTTAGCTATAGTGGGGGATAGATAAAGAGGAAGGAAACTGTATAATATCCTTAGTCATGCGTGACGGAGAACCAGAACGCCCGCGACGCCGTGTTGGGACTGGGGGCAAATATATGAGGGGAAGTGGAGGTGCTGGCATGCCTGGATTCAGTCAGTTCTCTGCGCGAATGAGCAAAGTGGGAATTCTAACAGCGGTATCGCTAACCGGACTGTACCATTCCAAGAGGTACTTTGAATGTGTGGAGGAAATCAATGTGGCCAAAAAGAGGATGGAGGGCTTGCAGTCAGGGAAAGATGAGAATTTTAGGTCCATTAATGCTGGGGAGAAGAGGAGATTGAATCAGTTCGTTTCGGACATGCAAACATATGTTGATGGAATATACGATTATGGCCGAACTCAAGCATCCATATTTCTGGGGATGCTTTCATTGCCCGCGCACGTTAATTTTGTGAGAGGCTATCAGCAGAGAAACTATAATCCCCGTGTAGAGGTAGTTTTTGGACTGCCCAACTATCCATACTGGGAAAAGGTAAGGTCAAATTGAGACTGCACGTTTGTTCTATATTAGTGAAAAAAGAAGAAATTGTATATGTGATCTTTTGCTAACTGAATGTCTATGTCTGTAGTTTATTAAAGGAGAGTCTTTTAAGCAGCTCTCAGAAGGGGATCAAAAGCGAATGAAAGAGCGCTATCTCGCATTGAACAAACGGGGTCATCGTGTGGCCCTCCTTGGAAGCGTTCTCTTTACCATAGGATTTGTCTCTGCGCTCAATTACTCCGGCTTAATTAAGGTCCAATTGGGAGAGTCTGGCGAAAGGCCGGAGCTCTCTCACTATGTGTATGTACCAAAACCACAGGCTAAAGACAGATAAAGTTAAAAACTCTTGCTCATTTCATGTTGAAGACTGGCTCTTGAACCTGTAATCTAATTGGCCTAAAAAGGTATTGAAAGATGGGTGCATAAAGGGCGACGTAAACTCAACACACAATGGTATTGGAAGGGAAAGATACTTCAAAAGGCTTCCTGTCACTAGCTAGAGGTAAAGGAGTAGGAGCCCTTTGAGTGGGAACTGGCATATCCCCGCCCTTTGCATGCATCCCTTCAGTGAAATAAACGTCAAGAGCCAAGACTCGAGACAAATAAAAGACGAATCACCATTCACCTCACACCACACACCGATAAATTTGAATATTTGAATTTTGGCGGGAAAAACAATACCATAATAAATCCATGTTGAAAGTTGAAACTTGATGAATGTTTTTTTTTCTTTTTTTTCGTTATTAATTATTACTTTTTTGAACTTTTGTAGTTCAAGGAAATTTTCAGGCTTGGGTTGTGAATCACTCAAGGATTTAGATTTAGGAATAGCTCTCTTTCTCTCTCTATTCCCTTGGTTTTTTTTCGTGTACTATAGTTCTCTCTCCATCTCTCTCTTTAATGGCAAACCTCTGAAACAACAGGCTGTCGGAGTATTTTATTCCTTACAGTCTTATCGACTTCCAAGATGCAGCTGGACAATGCTAAAGGAGATGCTCTTCTTATGAGCAGTAAGTTAAGGGATGAGTCGAGGAAGAATAAGCTCAAACTTAAATCAAAAGCATCAAAGTTTTCCTTCAAAGGACATAAGGGTTCTTCCGTGGCAAAGAATACAGATTTTACTTTGGCAAGCTCTATTTTGAAAACCAACGTAAATAATGATAATGGATTTCAACCTGTTCAACATGAAAGAGGATCGTCTGCAGCCTCTTCTCTGTCGTATAAGCCACTGTCTGGTCTGGAGCAAAAATGTGGAGAGCCATCACCTACCTTTTTTCGAAAAAAGGAGATAGTCAGTGTTCAAGCAGAGAATAATAGTTGTGCTTTGCCATTTGTGGGTAAAAAAAGCTTGAGTAGTTCTTCAAGGGGATGTGAAGACGGCAACGCTGCGGTAAAAGTTATAAAGGACGCGGCGCCGCTGAATGGAGTAGTGGGGCAAAAGAATGGGGAAGAAAAGCCGATAGGATTAGATAAGCCATTTCTGGACGACAGGAAGCTGCATAAACCTTCGGTTAGTAACGTAGATAGCCTTGCTTGTCAAATGAAATCCTTTTCTAGCTTAGGATTGCCGGGAAGTGAATTTGCTGAGATGGATATGGACTTCTTAAATGAAGAAGAACTTGAGAAAGAGGTAATGGAAGCATCGAAAGAGAACAAAAAGGAGACTATAGTGATAGATACCCCAGAAAAGGCCGCTGTTCAAAAAGCCGATGAAAGTGATGATGGTAGCTACTTTGGTGAAGAGAACGACTCTATATTTCACCAAATTGCTGAGCAGGCGGAGCAGCAAGCAGCAGCTAATGGATTGACAAAGCCTGCCTCTTCTTTTTGTCAACCTGTTGAAAAACGTCGGCATAGTTGCGCTTCCATGGGACAGTATCCATCTCTAAAGGTTGACTTTTCTTCTGCGGCTGAGATCGTTAGGCATGAATTTTCGTATATTCACCCCCTTCTAAGACCTAGAAAAGATGAGGAAATATCTGAAGGCCTTATAGCGAGGGTTGAAGAAGGGCTAGATACGGCTTCGAAAAAAGTTTTGGAGTGGGGTAGCAGGGGCATGCAGGAAGAACGTGAAATGGCCAAAGAAGTTTCTGCCAAACTTCTTCTTCACTTAGAATATTTACAAAACCGATTAGAGGAGAAAAAGAATGGAACCAGGCGATTATCAGAGCCTGTTGTCTGCGTGAATAATTTGCTAACTGAAGAAAGAAAAGGCTGCGAAGATATTAATTACAGCGGGCAAAATGTGGTAGGCCAATTTTCTGACAAAGCTTATGGTGACACCAACCGAAACTTTCAGGTCCAAAAACCGGTGTCATCAGTCAATTTAGATAAATTCAAGCTGATGGCCAAAAGTCGACATAACTCCTGGAATGAGGTCGAGGACATCTGCTCTCAATATACGGAGCCAGTACTTCCACCAAAGCCTAATTTTACGGATCTAACTGGTCCTGCCTGTAATGACAACTCATCCTTTATGGTTGCTGATCATTTGTTCGAGGAGTATTTGGAAGCCAACGGATTGTCTTCGTATTATAACAGACTTACCAGCGGGGGCAATTACGAGACTTTTCTGCCGAATAAGAATTTGAGGTCTGTTAGTCGGGAAAATCTTATTGAATGGGAAAAGCAAATTTATAATAGCTTAAAAGAAAAGTTTGGTATTAAAAAATTCCGAAAGAACCAAAGAGAGGCCATTTTAAGTGCTTTGGCAGGGAACGATGTGTTTTTGTTGATGCCAACTGGTGGCGGTAAAAGTCTATGTTATATGCTGCCTGCGACTTTGCCTCAAAACAGTGGCAAGCTTACACTTGTTGTGTCACCTTTAGTGTCGTTGATGAGGGATCAATGCGATCAGCTTAATGGTCAATTTAATATTAGCGCAAGATTCTTAGCCCATGAAGTGTCGTTCGAAGAAACAAAAGAAATAATTGGTTCTGTCAGAAATGGCCACATTAGGCTATTGTATGTAACGCCCGAAAGAGTTGCCACAGAGAGATTTCGAAATTTATTATGCGACTTGACTTCAAATAGAAATGATATACTTTTGTTTGTGGTAGATGAAGCCCACTGCGTGAGTCACTGGGGTCATGACTTTAGGCCCGATTATGTTGCAATAAGTCACCTCAAGGAAGTTTACCCGCATATTCCAATGATGGCTCTGACAGCGACAGCAACTAGAATGGCCGAAATGGACATTCTTCGCAATCTTAAAATTACTGATGCGATAAAGCTGAGACAATCTTTCAATCGAACTAATCTAACTTATGAAGTTCGTGAAAAGACGAAGGGCGTTGTCACAGACATTGCTAATATAATTAGAAAACATTATCCCAGAGAAACAGGCTTGATTTATTGCCTTTCACAGAACGACTGTCAAAGAGTTGCTGATCAGCTTTCAACGAAGTATGGACTGAGTGCAAAACCATTTCACGCAAAACTGGATGCTAAAATCAAAGAAGAGACGCAGGACCAATGGCAGAAGGGAGAAATACAGGTTATCTGCGCTACCATTGCATTTGGCATGGGCATAAACAAACCCAATGTTCGATTTGTAATCCATCATTCTATGTCCAAGTCAATTGAAGGGTACTACCAAGAATCCGGCCGTGCAGGGAGAGACGGTGCTGAAGCCCATTGCATTTTGTACTACAGCCCACAGGCTTTTAATACGTATGCAATGATGCTCACCAAAGATGATGACAAAACGAACAAAAAAGATGGAAACCAAAAATGGGGATATATCAACTTCAGCAATTTGGACGCGTTTAAGCTACATACACTGGAAAGTTTGGAGGCAATGAAAATGTATTGTACTGACCAGGTTACCTGCCGTAGAACAATGCAGCTTCGCTACCTAGGAGAGAATTTCGATGATAAGAAATGCAATCAAAAATGTGACAATTGTACTTTTAGAAGCAAATCTAGTTCAGAACAAAAAGATGTTTCCACCTTTTTGAGACAGTTTTTAGACATCATTTCGAAATCTTCGAATTCGGCAGACTGCAAAAAATCTTTGGTTATTTATATCAAGCTTCTGGCAAGGGACACAAACACACCCCCGGTTCCGCGTGGATTAGCATTGCTAAGGGGGGTTGGTCGCAATATTGTTCCTGGTGCTAGTATGTCTTCACGAGGCAGTCCAGGACCTGTTGTAACAACCATATCTCAGATAATGCACGAACTTCTTCAAGAGGGGTACATTGAGCAAACAGTTTCGGAATCAGGATGCATTCCTAAGCAGTATGTCCAATTAGGGAACAAGGGTCATTCTTTTATGTCCAACCCATCGAACATGAAAACGTGCCGAGTGTATGACAACACGCAGCAACAGATCCGAGAGCTTTTGACCCAAAAGCAAAAGTACGATAGCGACTTGATTGAAAAGCTAAAGAAAATACTAACAATCAGCTCTTTAAGTGAACACTTTTCCAAAAAATCAAACGTGTACGCCCTTCCAGAACAAGCAATCTCAGAAATATCAATTACTCGACCGACGACAAAAAGCGAGCTTCTGGCCATCGAAACGGTCACCAAGGAAGTGGTGAGGAAGTATGGGGACGCAATATTAGGTGCTATCAGAGAGGCAGAACTTAAGCGTCCTTCTATGACTGTAAAGCAAGCAGACGAGGTTGAAATAAGATCGCCGACTAAGCATCCAAGATCAAAAAAACCAAAAAGGGGCAAAGCACAGGCTGTATCCGCGTCCCTTGTGCATCGGCAATCAAGTACTAGTAAAAGCAGCAAAGCCAATACTTCCATAAACTCTGGTTATGGTGCCTCCTTTGCACAACCGACCCCAGTAGCAAGTCAACCCTCTGGCTCAGTTCGAGCAATGCCCATGCCCTCTGCTAAACCAACTGCTGTACGAAGATCATCAACATCTTTGGAACAATATGCGTTCAACAATAGCAGACAAAAGAGAACTAAAATGTAATAAACTTAACAAACTTGATTTCGATTTATTCCACCCTCCGCACAGTTAGTACCCAATAATTGTTTGCCTTATGCCTCCTTTTTTGCGTGTGACGGCTCAGTTACGTGAAAGATTTCATCAACTTGGTCCAAACTAGAACACGAAAGATTCAAATCGTCAAGAATCCCACTTTCCAAATTATAAATAAGTCCATGAACAGTTAGATCTTGTCCACGAGCCCAAGCATTCTGCACAAAACTAGTTGAGCAAACGTTGTGAACCTGTTGGGCAACATTTAGTTCACACAAACGATCGAATCGCTCTTTCTCATCGGTGATTCCCTTCAACACTTTTGAGTTTTTTTGTTGAACTTCTCTCACATGTCTCAGCCAGTTATCCATAAGACCTAACTGAGCCTTTCCCATAGAAGCTTGAACGCCACCACAACCATAGTGACCACAAACAACAATTTGAGGGATTTTCAGGACATCAACCCCAAACTGAAGTACCGAAAGGCAGTTCAAGTCAGTGTGAACAACAAGATTGGCCACATTTCTGTGGGTGAGAAGTTTGCCTGGCCCCATATTTACAATTTCATTTGGAGGGACACGAGAATCAACACAACCTATCCACAGATACTCTGGGCTCTGTTTTTTGGCAAGTTCCTTCAACAGACCAGGCTCCTTGACCTTGATTGCATCTGCCCATTTAAGATTATTTTTAAGCAACTTTGCAATACTCATTTTCTGTTCTTCGTTCTCACTAATCTGGTCTTCTGAGCCGGCTTCTCGAACCACAGTCATAACACTACTATCAATAGGCATCTATAACAAAATGTTGAAATCTTGAGCACTATCCAATCTACAACTCTGTGAAGGATACACACCAGCAACCAAAACAACTCCAGTACCCCACACACGGCTTTCTTGTAATTGTTGTACCCACACACAGTACTCTGTACTGTACTGGCGGTCATCTATGGTCGAGCTTTGATGAATAATTCTTAATTCATTGATAATACCAAGTCCCCAAACTATGTAACAAAGAATAAAAAGCAGCCAATCAGGTGGGTCCAGGATCTATCCACGTGACTCCATCCGTAGGGGAATAGGGTTGACGAAGAACCATAGATTACTGTAACCCTACCTATTTAAGATTTCCTTAGGGTCTATAGGAGTAGTAATTCGTAAGGAGCCTATCCTTCTATTGTGAAAGTCGCATGAATCTGTTTTTGGGAATTTTTTTTTACCTAAATAGAGAAATTTGTATAAGCACACATGACTTTTAAGTGTGCACTTCCCAGCATAAAACAGTACTATGTAACCTAGAGCAGAACAAATGGGCCCTTGTGAATTGTGATTATTAAAGGGAGAAAAGAGGGCCCAGACCAATCCATGGGTCGAGCACCAGTGTACTGAAAAGCAGGCTCCGGAAGCTGCTGTAAACCAAATGAATTGAATTGTGATGCACGGAAGGATGGGGTAAACGTAGGCCCTATATTTGGTTTTAGAGATGCGTTTCTTGTTTTCGCTAGTTGGGGTATGGATATCGATATTGCTTGGGACTTTCGTCCTGAACTTTGCTCAGGGATACAAAGTCTTAATCTTAGTGGGGGATACGTCTGAATTTGCTCAACTGTCTACCAAGGGCTGTCAGGCTTTCGCTGCAGCGAAGCTTCCAGGGGTGAGTGTAACAGAAGTTTGCATAACCGAAGTGAGATCCAGTGCAAATGCCACAGAATTGGCCCAGTTGATTTCGGCGAGCAGTTATGATATGATTGTCGTGTCCAGCTTTATCTACTGGGGCTGGGTGTTCAAAACTGCGCCTGAAAATCCAGCGCAAAATTTCACGTTTGTAGACGATGTTATTAAAGGTGATAACGTTCTCAGCGTGTCCTTCAAGGAAGATGATGGAGGCTTCTTGGCTGGCGTCACTGCAGGAGTCTCCACCACTACAAAAAATGTGGGTGCAGTTGCTGGGCCTCCAATTAGGGCTGTCAAGGCTTTTGTGAACGGATACATAGCCGGGGTGTACTCTGTATGCCCCGAGTGCAAAGTACACTTCGAATATGTCAACAGCTTCAGTAATGGTACTTTAGGAGAACAATCCGCTTCCAGGATTTTGGCGCACAACACTGACGTAATCTTTGGAGTAGGAGGGAGTATGGGTTCAGCTGCCATTTTTAAGGCTGCTCAGAATCAAAAGTTTATAATCGGAGTTGATGCTGATGAGTCAAAAACTGCATTATTCACGGATTCGCAAACCAAAGCGGTAAATCAAGAAGGGAAATATTTACTCACATCGGCGCTAAAGCGAGTTGATGTCGGCGTACAAAAAGCTTTAGAAGCCCATTTTGATAAAGGGACACGCACAGGAGTTATTAACATTGATCTTTCTCTTGGGGGGTTCGGTTTTGCTTCGTGCAGTGATACAAAATCTTGTGCACCTTATAGCGTCACAAGGCTTTTCACGGAATATTCATCTTCGCAGGTTTGCCCAACAACTTCGGTTAAGAGTGGCAAGGAGATAATTGACAAACGAACTGAACAGTTGAGGACAAAACAAATTAGCACCTTCACCTCATCCATGGGAAATAATGGCAACATATCATCACTCACTACAAATGCATTTTCGAGCATCTACCTTGCCGGAAATCGACCAGAAAATATTATTGGTGGGACCTTTGTACACATCGATTCAACCACTTCTTTCTTTTTTTTTGGAGGGGAGACTGCCTCTTCAGCAGTTGTTGACACAATTTACAAACTTAATTTTGATGAACTTCAGTGGTCCATCGTCACCCCCCCTTTGGGCGCCAAGCCACCTGCTAGAACAGAACACTGCGCAGTATCTTACCAAGATGGTTTTTTGGTTTTTGGGGGAAAATCTCAAAGTGGAGAACTATTAAATGATATTTGGTTTTACAGTTCCTCCCAAAATTCATGGACCAGTTTGAGTTCTGCGGGTAGTGTCCCAGAAGGCAGAGCGCGACATGCGTGTACCATATCAAAGGGCAAATTGTATTCATATGGGGGTCAGCTTAGCAGCTTATTTCTTTCAGGAGAATTTTGGGTATTTGATATTGGTTTGGGCTTATGGACCGAGTTGGTGTCTTCGTTTCAAATTGGACAGGTTCAGAAGAGTGTTCTTTTTGCCGTGGGCCCAGACTCATTGGTTTTGTTTGGCGGTTTGGGCACAACAAACCAGGGATTGAATTCCTGGTATGTATTTTCCATATCGTCAAGCCAATGGTCTTTCGGAGGTACAGTAACCGATCTCATCCATGGTTGGGCTGGAGCAAGGTCATTTGACGATGACCAAGGAAGCACTGTTCTAATCGGAGGAGAAACGGGACAAGGAGTTGCGACCAATTATGTATATGGATTCTCACATTCCAGAATGAGCTTTTGACCATTTGCTTCCTATGCACAGCTCCCTATTTCTATTACTGCTCACACTGTTGTTGCTTTTAACCATTCTTCGATCAACAGCTCGTGTGTGTACCCTGAAGATGCAAGTTTGAGTCTATGTTCCCCAGATCAGAGAATTGTTATGCTGTTGGTCGGAGGAACTACGGCCAACGGAAGAAATGGTGATACTCTATTCTTCTATCCTCCTGTTGTTGATGGGGGTGTTGAGAGAGATGGGTTTGATTTAATACTTCTAGTTCCCATAGTGGCCTTTGCATTGTTGTTAATCGTCCTCCTTTTTTTCTTAAGACGGTGGTATGGTCGTAAACGGGCGTTGAAGGACATGAGCTGGGTATTTTTGTTTAAAGAACTCAAAGCACTGGATGAAAGGGGGGGATCTGATTGCCGTAGTGGGGGAAGTGATCATGAGTCCACACCATCTTTTGCTTTAAAAGGGTTTTATGGTGACGCTTCTTTGTATAAACTGAGAGGTGAAACTGTTTCTGTGGATTGGTTAAAAAGAAAAAAAATGAGTTTAGATAAAGTTATCTTGCGGGAATTTAGGGATTTAAGGATGGTGAGGTGCCCCAAGATCAATGTATTTATCGGCGCGTGTCTTGAAGAGGGTCATATTGGCCTCATAACCGAATTTTGCGCAAAAGGGAGCCTTTAAAATGTCTTGTATGGGTCTCCATTGCCTATATCTTTAAGTTTTAAGGCTCTATTTATCGACGATATCCTAAGTGGGCTTCAATATTTGACCAAAAGCTGCCTCAAAGCCCATGGAAAGTTGAGGACTGCATCATGTCTTTTAACGTCAACTTGGGAAGTGAAACTAGCAGACGTAGGACTTCCCACTGTAAAATATGAGACACCGAAGAAGCTGGAAACGCTCGGTTTGGAACCTGTAGCGTCGAATTACACTTTTAAAAGCAAGAATAGTAATACAAGTGGAATAAGTAGATTTTCGAAAATAAGCCAACTCAGTAAAACTGGTGCCAATGCGTTGTACAAGGCTTTAAGCCATAAAATTTCTTCAATATATTTTCATCATGAGGAAAATGTCTCATATGAAGGAGGCACTGCCGTTTCTAAGCCCCAGCATATCCTCTATGCTGCTCCGGAAAGTGTTATCAATCAATGTGGCGTCTCACTAAAGTTTTCTACTGAAGCAGATGTTTACAGTTTTGGAATGGTTACCCTCGAGCTCCTCACCGACCGGCCACCATTTGAGGAACTGCATGAGGAGATTAGTCAATCCCTGGCCAGAGTGCAAGCTGGAGAAAGGCCTTCTCTTAAAGCTATACAAGATATCCCTGAGTATGGTTGGACTTTGTCACACAAAAAGCGAGCTTCTGGCCATCGAAACGGTCACCAAGGAAGTGGTGAGGAAGTATGGGGACGCAATATTAGGTGCTATCAGAGAGGCAGAACTTAAGCGTCCTTCTATGACTGTAAAGCAAGCAGACGAGGTTGAAATAAGATCGCCGACTAAGCATCCAAGATCAAAAAAACCAAAAAGGGGCAAAGCACAGGCTGTATCCGCGTCCCTTGTGCATCGGCAATCAAGTACTAGTAAAAGCAGCAAAGCCAATACTTCCATAAACTCTGGTTATGGTGCCTCCTTTGCACAACCGACCCCAGTAGCAAGTCAACCCTCTGGCTCAGTTCGAGCAATGCCCATGCCCTCTGCTAAACCAACTGCTGTACGAAGATCATCAACATCTTTGGAACAATATGCGTTCAACAATAGCAGACAAAAGAGAACTAAAATGTAATAAACTTAACAAACTTGATTTCGATTTATTCCACCCTCCGCACAGTTAGTACCCAATAATTGTTTGCCTTATGCCTCCTTTTTTGCGTGTGACGGCTCAGTTACGTGAAAGATTTCATCAACTTGGTCCAAACTAGAACACGAAAGATTCAAATCGTCAAGAATCCCACTTTCCAAATTATAAATAAGTCCATGAACAGTTAGATCTTGTCCACGAGCCCAAGCATTCTGCACAAAACTAGTTGAGCAAACGTTGTGAACCTGTTGGGCAACATTTAGTTCACACAAACGATCGAATCGCTCTTTCTCATCGGTGATTCCCTTCAACACTTTTGAGTTTTTTTGTTGAACTTCTCTCACATGTCTCAGCCAGTTATCCATAAGACCTAACTGAGCCTTTCCCATAGAAGCTTGAACGCCACCACAACCATAGTGACCACAAACAACAATTTGAGGGATTTTCAGGACATCAACCCCAAACTGAAGTACCGAAAGGCAGTTCAAGTCAGTGTGAACAACAAGATTGGCCACATTTCTGTGGGTGAGAAGTTTGCCTGGCCCCATATTTACAATTTCATTTGGAGGGACACGAGAATCAACACAACCTATCCACAGATACTCTGGGCTCTGTTTTTTGGCAAGTTCCTTCAACAGACCAGGCTCCTTGACCTTGATTGCATCTGCCCATTTAAGATTATTTTTAAGCAACTTTGCAATACTCATTTTCTGTTCTTCGTTCTCACTAATCTGGTCTTCTGAGCCGGCTTCTCGAACCACAGTCATAACACTACTATCAATAGGCATCTATAACAAAATGTTGAAATCTTGAGCACTATCCAATCTACAACTCTGTGAAGGATACACACCAGCAACCAAAACAACTCCAGTACCCCACACACGGCTTTCTTGTAATTGTTGTACCCACACACAGTACTCTGTACTGTACTGGCGGTCATCTATGGTCGAGCTTTGATGAATAATTCTTAATTCATTGATAATACCAAGTCCCCAAACTATGTAACAAAGAATAAAAAGCAGCCAATCAGGTGGGTCCAGGATCTATCCACGTGACTCCATCCGTAGGGGAATAGGGTTGACGAAGAACCATAGATTACTGTAACCCTACCTATTTAAGATTTCCTTAGGGTCTATAGGAGTAGTAATTCGTAAGGAGCCTATCCTTCTATTGTGAAAGTCGCATGAATCTGTTTTTGGGAATTTTTTTTTACCTAAATAGAGAAATTTGTATAAGCACACATGACTTTTAAGTGTGCACTTCCCAGCATAAAACAGTACTATGTAACCTAGAGCAGAACAAATGGGCCCTTGTGAATTGTGATTATTAAAGGGAGAAAAGAGGGCCCAGACCAATCCATGGGTCGAGCACCAGTGTACTGAAAAGCAGGCTCCGGAAGCTGCTGTAAACCAAATGAATTGAATTGTGATGCACGGAAGGATGGGGTAAACGTAGGCCCTATATTTGGTTTTAGAGATGCGTTTCTTGTTTTCGCTAGTTGGGGTATGGATATCGATATTGCTTGGGACTTTCGTCCTGAACTTTGCTCAGGGATACAAAGTCTTAATCTTAGTGGGGGATACGTCTGAATTTGCTCAACTGTCTACCAAGGGCTGTCAGGCTTTCGCTGCAGCGAAGCTTCCAGGGGTGAGTGTAACAGAAGTTTGCATAACCGAAGTGAGATCCAGTGCAAATGCCACAGAATTGGCCCAGTTGATTTCGGCGAGCAGTTATGATATGATTGTCGTGTCCAGCTTTATCTACTGGGGCTGGGTGTTCAAAACTGCGCCTGAAAATCCAGCGCAAAATTTCACGTTTGTAGACGATGTTATTAAAGGTGATAACGTTCTCAGCGTGTCCTTCAAGGAAGATGATGGAGGCTTCTTGGCTGGCGTCACTGCAGGAGTCTCCACCACTACAAAAAATGTGGGTGCAGTTGCTGGGCCTCCAATTAGGGCTGTCAAGGCTTTTGTGAACGGATACATAGCCGGGGTGTACTCTGTATGCCCCGAGTGCAAAGTACACTTCGAATATGTCAACAGCTTCAGTAATGGTACTTTAGGAGAACAATCCGCTTCCAGGATTTTGGCGCACAACACTGACGTAATCTTTGGAGTAGGAGGGAGTATGGGTTCAGCTGCCATTTTTAAGGCTGCTCAGAATCAAAAGTTTATAATCGGAGTTGATGCTGATGAGTCAAAAACTGCATTATTCACGGATTCGCAAACCAAAGCGGTAAATCAAGAAGGGAAATATTTACTCACATCGGCGCTAAAGCGAGTTGATGTCGGCGTACAAAAAGCTTTAGAAGCCCATTTTGATAAAGGGACACGCACAGGAGTTATTAACATTGATCTTTCTCTTGGGGGGTTCGGTTTTGCTTCGTGCAGTGATACAAAATCTTGTGCACCTTATAGCGTCACAAGGCTTTTCACGGAATATTCATCTTCGCAGGTTTGCCCAACAACTTCGGTTAAGAGTGGCAAGGAGATAATTGACAAACGAACTGAACAGTTGAGGACAAAACAAATTAGCACCTTCACCTCATCCATGGGAAATAATGGCAACATATCATCACTCACTACAAATGCATTTTCGAGCATCTACCTTGCCGGAAATCGACCAGAAAATATTATTGGTGGGACCTTTGTACACATCGATTCAACCACTTCTTTCTTTTTTTTTGGAGGGGAGACTGCCTCTTCAGCAGTTGTTGACACAATTTACAAACTTAATTTTGATGAACTTCAGTGGTCCATCGTCACCCCCCCTTTGGGCGCCAAGCCACCTGCTAGAACAGAACACTGCGCAGTATCTTACCAAGATGGTTTTTTGGTTTTTGGGGGAAAATCTCAAAGTGGAGAACTATTAAATGATATTTGGTTTTACAGTTCCTCCCAAAATTCATGGACCAGTTTGAGTTCTGCGGGTAGTGTCCCAGAAGGCAGAGCGCGACATGCGTGTACCATATCAAAGGGCAAATTGTATTCATATGGGGGTCAGCTTAGCAGCTTATTTCTTTCAGGAGAATTTTGGGTATTTGATATTGGTTTGGGCTTATGGACCGAGTTGGTGTCTTCGTTTCAAATTGGACAGGTTCAGAAGAGTGTTCTTTTTGCCGTGGGCCCAGACTCATTGGTTTTGTTTGGCGGTTTGGGCACAACAAACCAGGGATTGAATTCCTGGTATGTATTTTCCATATCGTCAAGCCAATGGTCTTTCGGAGGTACAGTAACCGATCTCATCCATGGTTGGGCTGGAGCAAGGTCATTTGACGATGACCAAGGAAGCACTGTTCTAATCGGAGGAGAAACGGGACAAGGAGTTGCGACCAATTATGTATATGGATTCTCACATTCCAGAATGAGCTTTTGACCATTTGCTTCCTATGCACAGCTCCCTATTTCTATTACTGCTCACACTGTTGTTGCTTTTAACCATTCTTCGATCAACAGCTCGTGTGTGTACCCTGAAGATGCAAGTTTGAGTCTATGTTCCCCAGATCAGAGAATTGTTATGCTGTTGGTCGGAGGAACTACGGCCAACGGAAGAAATGGTGATACTCTATTCTTCTATCCTCCTGTTGTTGATGGGGGTGTTGAGAGAGATGGGTTTGATTTAATACTTCTAGTTCCCATAGTGGCCTTTGCATTGTTGTTAATCGTCCTCCTTTTTTTCTTAAGACGGTGGTATGGTCGTAAACGGGCGTTGAAGGACATGAGCTGGGTATTTTTGTTTAAAGAACTCAAAGCACTGGATGAAAGGGGGGGATCTGATTGCCGTAGTGGGGGAAGTGATCATGAGTCCACACCATCTTTTGCTTTAAAAGGGTTTTATGGTGACGCTTCTTTGTATAAACTGAGAGGTGAAACTGTTTCTGTGGATTGGTTAAAAAGAAAAAAAATGAGTTTAGATAAAGTTATCTTGCGGGAATTTAGGGATTTAAGGATGGTGAGGTGCCCCAAGATCAATGTATTTATCGGCGCGTGTCTTGAAGAGGGTCATATTGGCCTCATAACCGAATTTTGCGCAAAAGGGAGCCTTTAAAATGTCTTGTATGGGTCTCCATTGCCTATATCTTTAAGTTTTAAGGCTCTATTTATCGACGATATCCTAAGTGGGCTTCAATATTTGACCAAAAGCTGCCTCAAAGCCCATGGAAAGTTGAGGACTGCATCATGTCTTTTAACGTCAACTTGGGAAGTGAAACTAGCAGACGTAGGACTTCCCACTGTAAAATATGAGACACCGAAGAAGCTGGAAACGCTCGGTTTGGAACCTGTAGCGTCGAATTACACTTTTAAAAGCAAGAATAGTAATACAAGTGGAATAAGTAGATTTTCGAAAATAAGCCAACTCAGTAAAACTGGTGCCAATGCGTTGTACAAGGCTTTAAGCCATAAAATTTCTTCAATATATTTTCATCATGAGGAAAATGTCTCATATGAAGGAGGCACTGCCGTTTCTAAGCCCCAGCATATCCTCTATGCTGCTCCGGAAAGTGTTATCAATCAATGTGGCGTCTCACTAAAGTTTTCTACTGAAGCAGATGTTTACAGTTTTGGAATGGTTACCCTCGAGCTCCTCACCGACCGGCCACCATTTGAGGAACTGCATGAGGAGATTAGTCAATCCCTGGCCAGAGTGCAAGCTGGAGAAAGGCCTTCTCTTAAAGCTATACAAGATATCCCTGAGTATGGTTGGACTTTGTCACACATTGTTGAGAAGTGTTTAAGTCACGACCCTCGCTCCAGGCCAACTATACAACACATAAGGAACACTCTGAGGGTTGCTAAATTCACATCAAGGGAAAACGTATATGACAAAATGACCAAGCTTCTGTCAAACTATGCTCTTGAGTTAGAACAGCTTGTGGACGAGAAGACTGAAGTTATAGAGGATGAGAAAAAGAAAATGGAGGAATTGCTCCGAAGTATGCTACCAAATGATGTAGTCCAATCTCTTAGAAGGGGGCAAACAGTACTACCTGAGCACTTCGAAAGCTGCACTATATACTTTAGTGATATAGTTTCTTTTACGGGAATATGTTCAAGAGTAACCCCAATAGAAGTAGTTGATATGCTTAACAACCTGTACACTGTGTTTGATAGGGTCATCAAGTTCTACGATGTGTATAAGGTTGAAACCATAGGGGATGCCTGTAAGTACAAGAGAGATTTTTATGATGCTACCGCTTTTTTGTTATTGTTTCTGAATGCTATGTAGTTATCAGGCTATTAATATCTTCTTTTTTCCTATTAGATATGGTTGTGTCAGGACTACCTCTTAGAAATGGCAATCGACATGCTAGTGAAATAATGGAAGTGGCAGAAACTATCAGGTTGTCTTTGCGGAAAAGACCAATGTATGCGGGTGGAGAACAGATCAAAATCAGAATCGGAATTCACTCAGGATCTGTAGTCGCAGGTGTTGTTGGTGTAACTATGCCCCGCTATTGTCTATTTGGAGATACAGTGAACACAGCCTCAAGAATGGAAAGTCACGGAATGCCTATGCATATTCATTGTAGTTCCTCCGCTTATGATTGTGTTAAAAGCTCTTACTTGGAGAACAATTTTATTTTCGAAGATAGAGGTGAGATCGATGTCAAAGGAAAAGGAAAAATGCGCACATGGTTTTTGAATTCAGCAACCTCATCCAAGATTTCAAGGATTGTCGAAAATTCTTTACCGAAACTATATGAGCCTCACACAAAAGGGTTTATAGCACTCAAAGAACAACCAGGCCGTAAAAGTAGCAGCAGTACCGCTCATAGTTTGCATCTATGAGGTGATTCTCACAGTGCAAGCCTTGCATCTTTATCGAGAAAGTCTTCTCTACAATATGGGGAGCAAAAGAGGCAGATCGACATTTGAGTAGTATAAAACACAACGAGGGCAGAGGGGGTTTTATTTGCAACTCATGAAGAATGAAGTGGGATTATTTTGTTTTGTTTACAATACGGGATGGAGTTGAATATATCCAGTATCTTTTCTCATCATTTAAACATTCGTGTGTTGTTCCCGCCGTAGCTTCCACCGCGAGTGTATTCGGTCTGGGCGATCACAAGTGCTCAACAAAGATGGCTGCTTGGTGCTAAATGTAAGAGCTATATTGCCCCGCGATCGTTTTCAAAGCTGGAAATACCATATCAGCAGTTGATATTACGCCATTTGTTAAGGCAAATCGCCAATCGCCTCCGTTAAGTTCTGGGTTCATCTTTTCTATTTGCTTGTCAAGGGTAGTTGAGAAGCCAGTGGTTCTGTGCTCATAATCTTCAGCAGTAGAGTCCGCAATTAGTTTCAGATATTTAGAAGGAACACAGAATGATTGTGTAAAGCTTGTTAGCTTGATTCCTTTAGAAAAGTCGTGAAGTACGATAGCGCTCTGTTCATACCATCTTCCATTTATATTTGCACAAAAGGGCAAAATACCAATAAAGATTGTGTACGGCAAGTCCTTATTGACCCTATCGAGGCAATTCTGAACAAGACCTTCCGCACCCTTGAGGGCAACACCGTGGCCAACGGGTAGAGAAGCCACACCGCTGTTCGAGGTCAATGGTGTAATATTCAGTTTGTGCCCAATGGGGAATACGTTTCGAAAAGCACGCCGGACAATGTTCAAAGTCTTTTCGTCCGCACCTGGAACAATGACGCAGAGGCACGGGGGCATCTTTCTTTCCGTTTCTAGTGTGGCTTCTTCGAAATGGTCAACAATCTCATCGACAGATTCTATAGTTTTGTTCGCAACTTTTGAAGCGTTTACTTTTGCAGTCTTAATAATATCAGAGTCCTTCACTGAAGTAAAGGCATTATTAGCACTCACTTTGGCATTTTCCACAAATTGGGACTTCAATGCTTCATTTGCAAGCAAGGAAGCTGAATCTGCAGCTTTTTTAGCTGCAGTAACTATATTTCCCCAGTCCCAATTGCTTGACTTGCGACTTGCTGGCGCCGGTCTACCCCCGCTTTTTTGTGAGGCAGATTCTTCTGGCACACTTGCTTCCCCAACAGGCTGTGAGTGTTCTCTTGTTGGGGATATCTTCTGCTCCCCTCCTCCATCCAACTCCTTTATAGTCATATGCCCCTGTCTATCACCAAAGCCCTCATCCTCTTTGGCACCCACCACACTCCCCTCGCTGCGCTTTGTGAGAAGAGTCGCATTCGTGAACAGATCCTCTGAATCAGAGAACTCATCCAGCATCGCGCCAACCCCCTGGTTTCCGGGCACAAGCTCTTCTTCTTGCATCATCTTTCCGCAAGAATGAAACAAAAAAAAAAAAAAAAAAAAAAAAAAAAAGTGATGATATACAATCAACAAAAACACAAAAACAATTCAAATCTCGCAAAAACACAAAAACAGAACCGGAGAAATTCAAAAGCACAAAATTCCAATGCCCAACTTGCGGCCACAAAAATTAAAAAACCTTATTGCGATTTGTGGCGCGGCTTTTTTCTTTTTTTTCTTTTGTTTGTTTTGTTTGTTTTATTTATTTTTCTTTTTTTTATTTTGTGATTTCGTTTTAGTTTTGAGGTAATCTATTTTATTTCTCATTGTGCGAGTCTGTGTGTGGCAGGTTAAGAAAAAAAAAAAGGT
>PDIM01010336.1:37156-51525 GCA_002811675.1 Ichthyosporea sp. XGB-2017a
TTTTTTTGTTTTATTTATTTTTCTTTTTTTTATTTTGTGATTTCGTTTTAGTTTTGAGGTAATCTATTTTATTTCTCATTGTGCGAGTCTGTGTGTGGCAGGTTAAGAAAAAAAAAAGGTGATCGAGAATGGAAGAAATGGACATTACGGAAACTCCGCCCTCCCGGAGCATGGAGAATTTGACCGGAGTGTCTTCGAATGGGGGCAGTGTGGGATACAATGGGCACCCGGCCCTGGATTCAGTACAGGGAGGAGGTGCTGGTGTGGGGCTTGACGCTCTTGTTGCAGGGAATGGGGAAGAGGTGGAAGAAGATGAAGAGGAGAATGATTTGGCTGTGGAGGTATCGAATCCAGAAAAGCAGGGAGACGGTTTTCGTTCTTATGTTGCTTATGAAATCAATGCAAAGACCTCACTTCCGTGCTATAAATCTTATCAAATGAATGTGAAGAGAAGGTACAATGAGTTTTCCTGGCTTTATAACAATCTCGTGGCCAATTATCCGGGGATTGTGATCCCCCCTATTCCTGATAAGAAACTGATGGGGAAGTTCCAGGAAAAGCTTCTCGAGGAGCGTTGCAATGGGTTTAATATGTTCTTGAAAAGAGTAGCTCGTCATCCTGTGTTGAAAACTTCGCCTGAGCTGGTGAAGTTTCTTGATCCAGATCAACACATTGAAAAGAGTGAATTTAAGAAAATTGAAAGCAGGGAAGACGGGAATTTGTCGCTTCAAGAACACATTTCGAAAGTGATGGACAGTTATTCAAAGCTGAGTATTTCTCAGTCAAAGATGGAAACATTCATTGGCGAGAAAATCAAACACTTTAATAATATGGAAATGAATTTGAAAGCTCTTTTGAAAAAACTTGAGGCGGTGTCAGAATCGAGACAGGGACTGAGTGAAAGTACAAAATTATTTGCGGAGAGCATGAATGCCTTTGGGGAAAAAGAGCCTTACGAAGATCTCTCAAAGAGGTTGATTGAATATTCGGATGTTGAAAGAAAAGTAGCGGAACTCGAAAACTGTCAAGTAAAGACTGAAATGGATTCATTTGCCAATGTTCTCCGAGAGCATATCAACATGATTGGGGCTATCAAAACCGTTTTTGATAAGAAAAACGCGATGGTAAAAGAAGTCAACAATGCAGAGTTGAATATTAACCGAAAGGCTGATGCGGAGTATAAGGCCCGAGTTGCAGGAAAGCCTGATAAGATTCAAGCCGCCGAAGAAGCTACTGCACAGGTAAGACATTTAGGAAAGTGGAAGTAATTGGCGTATATTTTATAGTGGGAGCTTACAAATTAAATGATTTCATGCTATTATTAGGCTAAAGAGACTGCGGAGAGACTTAAGACCCAGCTATCTGAAATGTCTGTTTGCTTACGCTCTGAGATTGAGAGATTTGAGATAGAAGAAGTTAAAGAGCTGGATGGTTGCGTTATTTCTTTCATTACTGCCCTTGTTGAACATCAGAGAAAGGTGAGCATATTTTGTTTTGTTGTCTTGGTGGGAGGGGAGTGGGATGCAATTTTGAAAAGAAATTATTAACTTGAAGCCTTTTTGTATTCTATTATGTGTTATTTGTGTGCCCAGGTTGTTGCATTATGGGATGACTACATTGGAATGCGTTAAGAGAATAAGGAGACGCCTTTATACTTGCTTTTTAAAGTTCACTGTGTCTCTACTCTCAATGCTTACGCTGATCCTGGCTGATCAGTAGTGTGATTTGCGATAGTTCTTTTTATTTTTTTTATTTATTATTGTTAATTGCTGAATAGTCACTCTGCTGTTATAAACTGGCGCTATCTCTTTACCTTTATTACATCTCTGTCCCTTTCAAAGCCACTTTTTTTTTTATTTCTTTATATTGTTTTTTGTTTTTGTTCCACCATAGTTCGTGACCGTTGTCAATGAGCGCAGCGAGCATTGCCAATATGTAGCAATAACTACAATAAGAAATTTAAGTTATTCATGGCACATACTGTTCTTCCCTCCGTTCTTTTTTAGTTTTTCGTCACTTTCCTATTTAAGCATTCAAGTGGTGTTTTCAAATATGCCCGCTATTACGTGTGCGCTTGTTCGAGTTCTCTTATTCAGCTGTTCGTTTAACGAGTCAATTGTTTTAGGTAGTCTCCTCTTTTTACTGAATTGGGTTTTAATCTTACTTATGAACGTAAGCCACCAATCGTCATTTCCTGTTTCCATGAAGGAAACCTCGTGTAATGAGAGCAATAGCTTCTGCAAGGGTTTATACTCTACCTTTGGCGTATTAGAGAGGTATTCTTCAATCAGACACGAAATATGAAATGACTGGGCCTCCCACGTACAATGAGTTAGCAGTGGAACCAGGCTATTACTAGTAATATCTGTGAATGGGAACCCCGGGCGATCGCAGAACCATGACTTCATAGCCTTGACCAATTGATGAATACCTTCTTCGGTTTCCACAAACCGCTGTACTGTGAGGTTGCTAATTTGGGAGAATTGGGCACCATTTGGACTGTCTGTTTTGAGAAGAACAATCTTCGCCGCAGATAAGCGTTTTAAACTATTGTTATTCTTTAATTGTTAGTTAACCAGGGAATACGTGAAGTAGAGAAGAATATAAAAGCCTTTTCTGTACCTCAAAACATTTTTTCTTTTTCTAAAGTCTTTGGAAAATGCCGATGCCATACCAATTGCATATTCCCCCAACGCGATGGTCATTTCTTCATGACATGGTGGGATTGCACTTACTAGTCCTGCAATGGTTTTAATTGACAAACCAAGACACTGTATTGCATCGATTATCGTTTCAGTGTTGCAGTGTAGCCTTATTTTCTCCTCTAAAATCTCCACATAAGATGGTTGAAATTTTTCATTCCAAGCATTGGTGCATGTCATTTCGTGGCGATTGCAGCATTTAAGGCAATTGAAGGGGCAAAAAATATCTAAAACTTTTGTCAGTATTATTCTTGACCCTTCTTCTAGGCCACTAAACACAAGGACACCGAGTCGGTTTATGTTTAAAAGAATTTCCTCATTCCCCGTGGCCAATAAAGAACAATAGCACGTTCCAAAAATTTCTTTTAGAGTATCAAAAAACCGAAAACTACACGCCACTAAGTATTGGTATAGGGGCTCCGAGGTCTGCCAACTGTTAACACAACGTTTGAAATTCTTAATGATGACAGGCAGTATTAATGAGCAAGTGTTCATTTTCCATTCAGGGATTTCGATTTTCTCATTAATAAAAAAAAAGGCGGTGAAGATGGACATGATTCTTCCAAGCTGTCATTTTGTTAGTGCTAGAAAAGTAATCTCAAGGGAGTTTTAGTAAAGAGAATGCATTCTTCAACACCTACTGTCTGCATTATGGTTTGTGGTGCATGAGAAACTTGACCAGAAATACTTAAGCATAGCCAGGAAAGTAAGGCATCGAGACTTATGCCGCACAAAATATTCAGTTCAGAATGTTTGCTGTAAAACTCTTTCACTTTTTCAATCGCCAAATTGATCAATGTCTGCATGTAAGTAATATCTGAAGCTAAACCATTGTTTTCAAAAGAAAAAGCCAGTCTTTTGGTGGCCTCTCCAGCCATATCTAATAGAGTCTCACCAAACGCCTCAAGTTGATACCCAAATTTTCTTATGGAGTCTTCATAAATACATACTTTCTCCTCACATATCTTTCCCTTTAAATCTTCGATTCTATCATTTAGCAATCTTTTGATCTTGTCACTCATCACTCATTATACATAGACAGATATTTTAGGTCAATGGAATTGTACCCAAAGCAAAAAGAAATCAAATGAATATTGCATCAAATGCTCCACAAAGTCAAAATCAGTCTAATAAGAAAAAAATTTAAGAAAACGGCACCACTCTTTACAAAAAAATAAAAGACAAAAAGCAGCACTGCAAATCAAAAAACTAATCCAAGTCAGCTAACAAGAGTAAATCTATAGTAACAATGAAATAGACAGCCAGAAGGAGGGAGGGAGCAAGTGGTGTCCTCTATAAAAGGCGGGAAATATTTACCTCCTGGCTACAGCTGCAGGTGGGGATCATAATCCAGGGTGCCCCTCTCTGCAGCTGTGTCCGTGGAGCAGCTGTTTTGTTTGTGTCCCAGGCAGAATTACATAGTATTGGCCAGTTATTATACCGCTATTTATAGTTGGAAGGGGTACGGATTTTAGCTTATTTTCTTTTCTGTTTTTGTATTGGGTGATTTTACTTGTTTGTTGTTTTGGCTTGCTCCTTTTGCTAAGTGAGTCTTATCAAGATGGTATACACAGCACATTGGCAAGCGGTTGGGATGGGCGGCAATGGGAGGGATAATGGTGATCCTAATGCTCTTGGGGAAACAACAATAGAGCAAGCTCAGAACGATATCTTGTCCACGATTGCAAAGCGAACTCCAAAGGAACATGAAAGAGGTTCGTCACGTGAAAAGGATTTGAAGTATAAAATTTCTAGAAAAGTGTTGAAATACTTATCGTGATTTGATTTCTGTCTTTATTTACGAATCTTCATTTTAGAGAGGGTGCAGAGGCAACTTGGATTTGGTATAGGTTTGTCTAGTCTTATTGCGGACACTGTAATTAGTTATCCGCTTATTATTTATAGAGCACAAAGCCAGTTGAATTCTTTTGCTAGAAGTGATTTCGGACCGGTTGAGACTGTGTCAGTTTTGGGGAAATTGTACATACGAAATGGTCTTTGTTTGGGGACAATCTTATCGAGATTATTCGTGAAAATGGCCAATGAAGGGGTGTATTTGAGCTCTCAAGTAGTGGTAGAGACTGTGGCGTACTCACACAAGCAGCTTGTGTCACCTGGCAAAGCTATTGAAGAGAAAAAGTGGGAAGCCCTAGTGGATCAGATGCTAATTAAATGGTAAGGGTACTTCTTGGCAAACGTAGAAACTTTGAAGCAGTGTTTGTGATTAGAAGATTATTGACGTATGCATAAGCGGTTGCTAACCTATTTTTCGTACTTCATTGTAGTGGTTGTTTTTCTTTGACATTACCGCTCAATATCGGTGCCATTATCTACAATGCCCGAACATTGGTGAGTGATAATCGCATGACCCTCTGGCAATGCATAAAGCATGGATTTAAAATGTGTTTGGGAATGGTGAATAGCTCGGAAATGACAAGCTTTCGTCCTTCATCCTTTTTTCTATCTTGCATGATAGAGCAGGTAGTGAAAGATTTTATGGTAGGGTACATAGAAAGAAAACTTTTGCGCAATGTACGTTCTGCTCAGCGCCGTGCTATAGAGGGGGAAAGTGATAACCATAATGTGCTGGTCGCATTCTATCCGGAGTTGTTTGCTACATTTGGAGGGCGTGTTATTACGCATTTGTTGTTGTATCCTCTTGAGACTGTGAATGCAAGATTGGTTGTACAAGGTAGTGGACTTCTCATTGACAACACAGAAACTGGCGAAGGGTTAATTGATGTAAGTGGTTTTAAATATGATGGCTTCTGGGATTGTGCTTCGAAAATAGTACGCTCGGAAGGATTTGAAGGGCTTTATAAAGGAATGCATTCTTTGGGAATTGAAGTGTTGCTGCAGCGTGGGATACTTGTGTGCACTTGGTATCTGTATTTATTAGTGACGAAGATATCAAAAACAACCAAGAAGAAGAAGAAGAGGATCGGAGAATAGTGATGGAGCGCCTTTTCGTACAATTCAGTGTATGTAGTGTTGAGTCCGTGACTTTGGTGTGGATATAAGTTAAGTTTCCTTTGACCTTGTCTGTATTCCTGAAGAGACTATGTTGTCTTCCCAACTGGTGGCGGTGGACCCTCCATCAAATTCGATAATGTTTACTTTGTCCGCTTTCTTGTAGTCTACGCAATAAAGTGTAATGGCATACCCGTCGGGATTGGATCGAGGGATGTAAAACGCTTGAACCCCACAAAATTTGCAAAATTTATGCTTTGCTGTGTGTGTGTTGAATGTGTACGTTGTGAGAACATCTTCACCTTGAAGCATCCGCATCTTATTTCCCGGAACAATAAAATGCACATTTCTCTTCATTTCACAAATACTGCAATTACAATCAATGCACTCGAGAATCCTAGGGGCAATCACTTCAAATTGCACACGCCTACAATGACATCGACCTTTATAGGTAATCAAACACTCCTTTTCATCCATAATCAGTCAAAATAAAAAGCAAACAGTCAAAAAACAAAACAGTCAGTCACGGGGTCAGTCAAAATAGAACAAGGCATAATTATAAGAACAAGTCGTCATGCATGACATATAAGTTATAACTTATCACCCACCTCCCCAGTACCTCCACTAAGTCCCTATAAATCCCCCGTATTCGTGGATGGGGGGTATGTCTATCACGTGGTGCCCGGTGCTCGGCCAGTCTTTCAATCATTGTAATTGAAATATTTGTAGTTGATTGAACAGGAGGAGCGCCTCTTCCTTCAGACAATAAATTATCAACTTGTGTTTATTTAAATTAGGCTGCAGAGTTGCAGTTTTTGTACATACAATAGTGGGTAGCTCTTGTTTTCAGCAGGTCACTCCCTTTCTACAAAGAACTTCAGTGTCCCTTTGATGCAATCAACCCAACAGGAAGCATTCTTCTGTGGGTCTTCAAAGTACATCACAGCTTCCTTCGTGTGCAGAAAGAATGTTTTTTCATTTTTCAACTCAACACTGACATTCCTAACGTACAATTTTCGATTAAAAGAACTTCTCTCCTTGTCCTCCATGATCAAATCAATATCATACTCAATAACACAATTAGCCTGGTCAATAACCATTAGTCTAGGATGGTCAGTTACCAGAACAACACGATCCCTTGAAAAGAAGCCCCCTCTTTTCAAAAGCTTCCCTTCCTTCAAAATGAGCTCCTGGTCACCGACATATGCTCGCCTTTATATTTTTATAACAATTAAAATAAGAAATTAGAAAATAGCAATCTTCAGCATCTTACTTTGGAACGAACGCAATACACTCACCATCTGGAATTTTCGCTCTGTTTCTCTAACAGCTTTCTCTTCACCGACTTGTCACTGATCATTTCTTCGATGCCTGGAGCACTACTTGATTCGGGTATTGGGGAAATTCCTTCGGTTCTCTGAGATCTTAAAGATGACATTTCGAACTCACTACGAAGTTCCACTTCTTCTTCAGACAACGGAGGGAGATACGGTCCCAGTGGGGGCGGTGTTTGCAAATGTAGTCCATCCCACGTTATATCTTTAAAAAAAGGGTGTTTTTTTAGTTCTGCAAATCCTCCCCTATGTTCGCACCCAATCCTTTCCTTTGGATCAAGTACAAGCAATTTCTGAATAATGTCTTTAGCTACTTCTGGAAAGCCTTTAGGAAAATCGAGCTCTAGCTTAATAATCAATTGGAACGTTTGATACTCATTAGCGCCTCTAAATGGTGGTTTGCCTGCAATAAGTTGATATATAATGCATCCCAAGGCCCACAAGTCAGAGCTTCATACCCAAAACAGTAAAGTAAATAGAAAAGAAACAAGATTAGTCAACTAGCTTAAGTGCTCGCACACATCATTATGAAAAGCAGTACGAAGCGTACTTTAAGCACTTACCTTTTAGATGCGCACTTGTCAGTTAAAAGCTCAGGGGAAACATATTCCGCTGTTCCCACAAATGAATTTGCTCTTTTGCGACTTTCTCTAGGCATAGAATCTTCCGGCCCTCCCTGTCTTTCTTTATCCTTATCATCAGCGCTTCGAGCGGTCTCATTTCCCTTACCTGGAGATTCGTCATTAAGGCCTTGCATTCGCGCTGTACCGAAATCAGTCAGCTGTATATGCATCTGGCCATTAAGAAGAATATTTTCCGGCTTTAAGTCTCGATGAATGATCTCCATTGAATGAAGGTATTCTAGAGCAAGAACGATTTCAGCAACATAAAACTGTGTGCACTGAAGATCGAAAGAACTTAATTTACGAATATAATCGAGCAACTCCCCATTCGACGCATAACTCAAAACAAAGTAGAGCCTGCTAGGATCTTGAAATGTGTAGTAAAGTCGAACAAAGAAAGGATGATTGTTTAAGACAGAAAGCACTTGTTTCTCAATATTTACATACTTCAACTTATTCTCTTTGATAACATGACGCTTGTCAAGGATCTTTACAGCGAACACTCTCCCAGTCTTCCTCTCTGTAGCAAGTTTGACAACTGCATATGAGCCCTCCCCAATAACTTCCCCAAAGTTAAAATCTTCAGGCCTTCTTTTTCTCCCTGGCGATGTGGGAGGTTCTGTAAGCGACGGTGGCGCACTGTCCGCAACCGATTTTCTTTTCACAGACAACGACGCCAGATCTTGAGTTACACCAGACGTGCTCACCGGTACGCCAGAAGCTTCAGGTTGATCACTATTTACAGATTTTTCCATACTGACACTCTTTGAGGCTTGGCGAGTCCTTTTCTCCCATTCACAAATCATGAAAACAAAAAAATACCATATAAATAAAAACAAGGAAGAGAGAAAAAAAGAAAAGAACATGAACGGCCCGTGAGACGTCACGAAATAGAAAGATCAAAGGAAGTGGCAACGTCAGCGCTAGTAGTGGCGGCTCTGGTCCCTACTCCCTGGTCGATCAGTCTGCAAGAGGACAGAGCTCCTCCCCCAGCCGATCTATCATGAATTCTTTTGAATAAAAATGGAGGGGCGCCTGCAGTCAGCAGTGGTTTATTTTATTACTGTACTGCATATAATGTTTTGTTTATCCCTCCCGGTGGATTTGAGGTGTTGCTGTTCCTGCCAAAGGGAGATGGGAATGTTGTGTATTGCAATGCATTATAAGGGGGATCTGTAGCTTGCGTGTGTGCTTGTTTTTTGTTATGCTGCTATGAGTTTGCTGATGTGAATTTGAACCAGCTGTGATTGGGATCTAGAGTGTGCTTTAAGAATCCTGTGTGTTAGGCGGTCAAAGAGTAGCTGATGCTGATTAGTTTTGTGTATATATACGAGAAATTTTTATTTTGACGTTTTAGCTGCTGTTTTGTTGTTCAAGTTCCTTTTTGTGAGGTTTCGCTTTTGGGGAGTCTAATTGATATCCTTTTGTTGAACGTCTTTAAAAGGTTGAAAGGGCGAATATTTAATCGAAAATGCAATCGCCATTGGGCCAGTCCACACCAACAGGGGCTGTCCATGGTGGGAGGGTGACTAGCCCAGGTGGTATCTCTAGCCCTATAAGATCAAGAAGTCCCGCTTTTCGGGATCAAGGAGATTTTGGCTATGTTAGCTCATATTCCGATGAAGCCGATACCGAGATGCTTGACTTGGGGCATGCAGCTCGCTATAAGAAACAAAAGAAACTTCTTGTGGGCAGAAAAGGGGTAGATGTGAAGGGGGAGACTCGAATAAATATTGCGGGCGGGGCGGGGAGCAACGTGTTTGGTGAAGACGATGAAGATTCCAAAAAGGATTATTTCTTTCGTGAATCGGATGGTACGAAAATGAAGGTTCTTACTGTAGAAATTAGTAAAGAAGATACAATGCGCAGCTTGGCCATTAAATATCACACAACGGTAAGTTTTATTGCTCTAATAATTACTAAAATATTAGTTCATTGCTGTAGTCTAACACGAGAATGTCATCCTATATATTTAGGTTGAAGAAATCAAAAGATACAATAACTACTATTCCGAAGAAGAAATGCATAGTGCCCCTATCGTGTATGTACCGGTTCCAAGCACTTCGTATGTAGGAAATACATCCAAGATCAGTGCTGTATCTACCTCAGCTCCAGCTAGTACTTCAAAGGGGAATAGAAGTCTGCCTGGCAGTGCGGTTCTCCCTAGGGACAACTACGATGAATACCTTGGTGGAATGGACGAGCATGTGAATGATATTAAGCGGAGTCTCCGCAGGGAAAACCGAATCAGTCATATAGATGACCCCGATGATAGTGATGATGCACTTGTGGAAGATTATGGAAATACGACCCCCCTTTTAGGAGGTGAAGGCAGAGGAAGAGGAGATTCTGCGACCGAAGGTCACCATGTGAATGTCACTCTTCTTGACGGCAAGCAAAGCGGTGAAGTCTGTAACTCAAAGACGCTTTGGATAATTTTTGCTCTTTCCCTCAGTATCATTTTACCCTTATTAGCAATACTTGGCAGAACTTCTCTTTCTCATTTGAATTTTAACTAGCCTCCTCATCAAACTAACTCTGTACATACTTTTGCCTGGAACTCTATCGTCCAAGAGCTACTTCGTACCCAACTCTATATTTAACATAATAAAACTATTGATTCGCTATCTGAGTTTGGCAATGTCTTGTTACATTCTACACACTGAGTCTTAATTGCTGTGAGGCAGAAGGTACAAACAAACGCCCAACCATTCCCACGTTCTTTTGGGCACTTTTCCAGTACCTGCGTTCCTGTTCAATCTCTTCGATCCATTTCTTCTGCTCCTTTTGAAATTGTGCCACAAGTCTTGAATTTTCCAGAAGCGCCTCCTCCATTTGCACTTCTTTTGATTTCAGCGCCATTTCTAAAGCTTTGTTCTTTTTCTTCAGGTCCTCCACATCGTTGCACAATGAAATATACTCCAGAACGAGCTTGCTGTTGCTAGGTTGACTTTTAAACATCCAGAAGGAATACGCAGCAATTCCCATTGAAACCATTACAACAAGACAATACACACTAATGGCAACGACAGGCAACTCAACACCTACAGAGTCATATCCTCCATATTCCAAACTGAAAGCCTGCATCTCTTAAACAACAAGAACAGTTTCACAGAAAGAGAAAGCAACGCCAACGACAAAAATGAAATCACAATAGCCCACTCTACTGTTATTCCACCACCTTCAACAGCAGCAACCCTTCCTAATCACACTCAAGAGATAATCTTTTCTTTCTGTAGCAATGGATTAGCATAAAAATAACAAGCAGCACAGTGCCTGTGGTTCACCCGGTACATGGGGCGTCACATTTTTATAGTCCATTGGAACGGGAGTCAAACAACCAAGAAAGAAAGAAAGAAGAAAAAAAAGAAGGCCCCCAGCCAATGGGGAATAGGCGGGAAGGGCGATTATTGGTCCAGATGCCTCGCATGAGAAGTAGTCCAAGTACTCCACGCCACACGCGCGGGGCATGTTTTTTTTATAATTCCCAAACCTCCATTTTTTATCCGAATTGGCTGAAAATTGGTGGAAGGCAAGACCAGGAGGAGACGTGCTGCTATGATTGTCCTTTTATTATAACAGGAAAGGTAAAATGAGTCAGGAACAAGTGTACATCAGAAACTGTTAGGCGCATTAAGCAAATAAGGGCAGCCAGACGGAGAGAGGAAAATCAAAGACCAAGGATGCTATCTTGCCTCTTTGATCATGACAAGGAAAATTGCCGTTGTTAGCTCTCATCAGCGTGCGCCGTACATAAGAATGAGCAATGCAAGGAATGTTTGGGCATGAGAGGTGCGGTCATTAGAAACACACTCAAAAAGCGATATAAGAGGTATGTGGAGAAAGCTTCCAAAGAAGGCTGAGCATCAGATGTAGCTTCGGCAGAAGCCAGAGCAATACACGATGAGCAAGAATTGCGGCGAGGTAAAGGCCCACCCGAGGCAAAAACAGAGAAAAGAAGGTGGCACTTCGTCACGGAAGTTATGCGCCTGGACCGTGATAGTAGTATGACAGATCAAGAATCCTTTGTTGGTGTGTTTTTTGTTTTGTTTGTTGCTGTTGCTGTTGGAGACAAGCAATAAGGGCCATCTCAAGACTTTCCGTGGAGAGGTTAGCATCCAAAAAAGAGTACTGAGGCGATTTAACGGGCTATAATAACCCGTTAAACAGTTATATAAACTTTATGAGTTTACCATGCGCTTTGGTTTCCCCGATTTTTGTCAAACCGGGAGAGCAGCAGCTGGCGAACACTCCAGTTTTTGAATTTTTTAAAAATTCCGTCTAGAAGTTATTATTTCGAGCAGATTAACAACTACTGATTTATGTTTTTTTTTTGTGTGTCGAATTAATCCACCTTCATGGGCTTGCAAGGCTTAGAACACAATTGACTACGGCTTTGCCAACTGCTTGAGTTGCTATTTGTGCTATGTATTATAAGTTTGATCCAAATCATTGTGATTAAGCTTCAAGTTTATGTAGTTTGTGAAAGTTTGAGCATGGATTTGAATGAAACTAACGACATTTTCGGCGAACATTTTGGTTCAAATACCGAACTTGTTGACCTTGTTGGAGGCAGTTTTACTTTGCCTAGTGCAAACCGCTTTGGATTTGAGCATGAAGCTGAATATGATAACCCTTTAAACCCGGAGCCAACTCCAAATTCAGATAGCGAAAAGTCCCCTGAAGCTTCAAACGAGCGTGCGGCGGAGGATGAAGATGAAGAACTTCCTGTAGCTCCTGCAGCTCCTGTACACATTAAAGATACTATGAATGGAGAAGAGTATGAGGCGCTACTGGAAGTAGAAAAGCAGAACGCAAAGGAAAAAGTTTTTTCTTATCCCGAAACACCTATATCTGATGTAAAGTACAATGAGGCCGGAAAGATAATGCTAAATGGTTATAGGAAAAGTTCGTCAGAAATTCTTCGTGAACTGCGCAAGAAAGCAAGATTAAACGAAGGGCAAGCTATATCATTCAAAGATATTGTTAGTCAGACATTTACCGCTGAATATTTCACAACCATTAAGAATAGGTTGAATTTACATCTTAAGAGACCGAGGCTGGTGGGAGACGACGAAGTAATTAAGTTTGTAAGAGTTATTATAATTCTAAAGGCAAGAAATTGTAGCTTTGAGGCTTACTTGAAACGATTTACTAAAAGGGGTTTGGAACTGTTTAAAGCAACGCGTGAAGACGTAGAGGAGTTTCTTCAAATGACTAAAGACCGTTTTAATGAGCTTTTGAAAGCCCTTAATTCCCCTGGTGGAGTGGAGGCTGAAGAAGTTGACTATCGTTGTGTTTTTCCGCCATTGGCAGATGTTCAGTACATTTCCGACTTGGAACAATTGGTTACCAAAATATTCAGGCGTTTCGTAAGTGGCAGCGAATACCTCCTTTTTGATAATGATAAAATTGAAAAGGTAGTGAAGAGATGGAATGACGTGGGGATACAGACATCAGGCTTCCGAGGGTGTCATAGAGGACCTACAATGCATGGGGGAGGGGACCCAATGTGTATGATTATCGCGATGGTTCGGTTTGCGCGTAAAAACGAAAACTGCACGGATGTGGTTAAAATTTGTTTAAGAGCTCTCTACAATGCCCAAGATGATAAGAGGTTGAAAGAAAATATACCCACAATGTTAAAAATATTTGCTGACCGAGGGTATCTGACATATGAACTCGTTAATTACATTCTGTGTGATCTAGGCGCCAGTTGCGCCGGAACAGCGCAGCAAAATGTTGCTGCTTTTCGGGGGACTGACCAGAAAGTTCCCCTGTTGGCCAACGGCATGCGAATATCCACAACGGGCACAAAAGCATCGTATGCGGCGATACAGCAATGGTCTTTGGGAAACGGGAAGAAAAAGGAAGTGTATCACTTGGCAAATAGGATGGGAACTGGTCGTGCAGGCTTCCTTTTTTCAAGCATTGCTGAATTGCACCCCAGGGTGTATGACATCAATCCTATTTCACAAACGAAATTGAAAATTCTCGATGATCGCTTTCAGTCTCATGAAGTGCAAAAGTATTTCGTCAAAGTAGAACTTCTGGAAGAGGATGAAAAGCGTACAATCATTGAAACGGTGAAGAATTGGGTAGATGACAATGGTATCATTGAACTTTGCTCTGTTCAGGCAACTACTCCCTGGTTTGAATTGCGTTCAGCTTTAATAACGGGGACGACCGGTAAAAATTTTTTGAGGGTGGCCAAAGTAGAGCTCGCGAAAAAGGTTCCCAATGCTAAAAAAGTTCTAGAGTTTCTTGGTCATAGGGTGCACTTGCTAACCGCAGATGACCCCGCGGGCTTTGCGAGTAGGGAAGAGCATAAGAAGGAAATCGAGGCTCTAACTCCCTTGCAAGTATTGACGATGGCCAAGGAGGTGGGTAAACTTCCTTCTCATATTAAACTTAAGGATGCTCCGTTGTATAATGCGAGTGGCTCAGCTTTTAAGAGTATTAAATCAGCATCAACAAAAAAAAGGAATTTGGAGGACCTACAAAAAATGAGAGATGCCTTGCTCAATGACCCTGAACCTGACGAAAAGTCAATAATGGAAATGCTATGCGCAAGCTTGGCGCTACGATCAAGCCATACAAAGAACAAACAATATCCGGATGGAAGGACTGCAAAAGAAGTTGATCACATGAGTATTGGTAAAAAGCGAGAGCCAGAAATAAGGAAGCGAATGCCTAGTTTGGTGAAAGATCAAAGTAAACATGTGCTCAAGTATGTATGG
>PDIM01010336.1:53364-98879 GCA_002811675.1 Ichthyosporea sp. XGB-2017a
CCTATGTCGATTCCTTACGTGAGATAGCTGTGGTTTTGGAAACATTACGCTTAAGTTCCCAAGAACCTATTGAAACCGAGGAAGATCTTGTCCGATATTCTTGTGCAGAAAGAATTTTTAAACTGGGACTTCATAAACCCATTGGCGTCACAAGGGAGAAGTGGAACGAACCGGACTACGTGGCACTAAGGAATGATGGTGGAAAACACGAAGTTACGTCTTGTGAGAGTTTAAAGATAATTCAGCTACAGAGATATGTTGCTCAAGGTCGAATTGCAATTCAAACCCCACGCGATGTAAAAGATTTTCAAAGAAAATCTAGTACTGAATTGGACCAGCAAGGCGCACTCTCAAAAGGCCAGCAGTGGAAACAGCGCTGCAAGTATTGCTACGCAAAATTTTTCTGTATGGACGATGAGAACTGTCCAAAGCAAAAGCCTGGTAAGCCTCTAAGATGCCGTGGTCATGAGACTGGTAACTCGCAAACCAAAGCTTGTGGCGATTGTGGAGTTTTTTTGCACCGAACGCAAAGGGTAATATTGGTAGATATCGGCCAAAATGGAGAGTCTAACGTTGTAATGAAAACAGTGAACTGCGAAAGAGAATTTCATTCTGGTAATCGACTGCCAAAGCTTCCCAAGAAAGTCCCAAACGAGTTGATTACCCGTTTTGAATCTGACGAAATATCCGCTGCGTCTACATACACTCCTCTAGCCTCGTCGAATGGGCAAAAGAGGAGACGAACTTTGGGTGGCATAGCTGGCAGAGGTCTGTAAAGCAACTCTTTTAAATCGATTATTAATCTATTTCGTTTTTCACAATAAAGAACCGCATAAAATCTCTTCTCACCAGGCTAACTCAAGAAAAGCATGTAAGCAAATAAAAACTTCACCGGGCTAAAATAACCCGGTATTGCTTAACTATGGCAATGTATGGGGAACTTTAACACATCCTATCTTCAAATTAAACGGCGAGCACTTTTTCAAAAAAAGGTAAATGACATCCCCGCGAAAAGTCACCGTACAAATGGCTACCGGGCTAGGTGCCGGGCTAAAAATAAAAAAAGCCGAGAACTCCCTCGACTCTCGCCTGTACTCCTGAATAGACAGAACTTTGAAATCTCTAACTAGAAGTTACTCTCCTCTCCTAACATTTGTACTTCACCAAATTTGCTCATAACTCCATCACCAACCCCCCGCTTTCCCGCCCACCCACTGCTCTATCCCCTACCTCCCCAACTCCCATCCTTTCCCCTGCGCGATTTCAATCATACTTGCTTATTCCTTTCCACTACAACCATCCCGTCCGTTTTGGTTGCTGTATTGTTTTATTCGAGAGCAGAGGGCGAGAAAGCACGATCTGTTTGGCTCATGTTTAAGCGTATTGGGAGGTTCTATAGTAAATTATTTTAGCTATGGAAGAGGTAGAGAAGGAAAATCGCGCTGCTTCAAGGACGCTTGGAGTAGGAAGACACTTAGAATCGAGAGTAAGGCAGGACAAAAATTCCCTGGGAAGGTCCTTATCTGAGCAGCATCATTATGGAAATACACCCGAAAGGCGTGATATCAAACTTGCGGAGGAACTGAAAATAGTATATGAACAGCTGGCTGAAAAAGAGAAGGATCTTATTCTATCTGCTGAAATAGGCAGATCGCTCCTGCACAAGAAAGAAGAGCTAGAACTCGACCTCAACGAATCCAAAAAGAAAACCAGAATATTAAGTGAGATTGTTGAGAGTCTGAAGAAACAAATATCTTCGAAAGACGAATCCCTTGCTCTATATAAGAAAGAAATTGCCAATTTTGATTGTAGCAAGAATCAAATTCTAGATAGTACAAGGGCCCAAGAAAAGCAAGAGTATTTGAAGCTGAAAAAGGAAATAGAAGAGCTCGCTTTGTGTAGGGAAAAAGAGCATGAAGCTAGTAGCAAAGAATTAAAAGAGGTAATGGAAAGGCTAAAAAGGCTAAAGAAAGAAAACTTTGAATTGAAAGCATGTCTAAAGAAGACTTTGGTGGAAAGTGATACTGAAGTGCACCCCAAAACCAAGACAAGTGATGCTCATGTCCAAGTAGACCTCACAAGTTTTTCTACGGACGCACAGAATGTTAGGCACGAGCTTGAAAAGTCTTTAAACGAAAATGCAACTTTCGAGAAGAGGCTGAACGAATTGGAAGAATTGTATCTGCAAGCAAAATCTTATGCCAAAACCCTTGAGTTAAAAATGGCTGCTCATGACCACAGCGATTCAGAAAGTTCTTTGAAATGTGGTGAGTGCGAAGATGAAGCTGATACAGAATACCTTAGCAACATTCAGTCGCCAGTGGGCAAATGCAAAGCTTCTTTGATGAGCGAAATTGAGCAAACGATAGAAAAAAAGTTTTCAAGTCGAAATGAATTTTTAGACAAATCTCCTGCAAGAAAATTAGTATTTTCTAGTGTAGATAATGAAACTCCTGAAACTAAAAATAGTCCTTGGTCTTCTGAAGAGCTCCTTGAGGGGTCCCCAAATACATGTCGCCTTGTTAAGCCTTTGGCGGGATCAATGACTCTTTTGCAATGGAAATTACTGGCAACCCCTCAGCTTGGAGGAGCCAAGGCGTACTTTGACTTATCACAAAAGTCGGGCGTTATGACGCGAAAATAACTACCTTCACCACTGTATACACGATAATTTATTTCCAGAGCAATAAATATGTAAATATTTGATCTCATTAAAAAGCCTGTCGCCATGCATTATGTTTGAAACACTACTGTGGTGGAGGATAGCCTTGTTAAGACGGAGGATATCCTTGTTGTGGTGGGGGATACCCTTGTTGTGGGGGTGGATATCCCTGCTGTGGTGGGGGATATCCTTGCTGTGGTGGGGGATAACCCTGTGCAGTCGGAGGGGGGTATGCTGGTTGAGATGGATAGACTGTACCTTGGGCTGATGACATTTCATTCGGACCTCCACTTCCAGAGCTGCCCTTTTTGCTGCGACACAAGCAATACAAAAAGCAACCGGAAAACAAGAGAACGGCAACAACGACTAAGCAATATAGCACAATTCCTAAAGTTTTACTCACGCTTGCTCCAAAAAAACTGATATCATCGTCGTCATCATCAGTAGGGCGAACGTCAGTTGGCGATGAACCAGTGTATATCGTTGACGCGTCCATACTTCCTAGCACAAGCCGGCTCCCTTTATCAAAAGCTCGAGCTTGAGCTGCACTGCTGAATGTGGCTGCCAGTGCAGATGATGACTTGGCATTGCTATCACTCGATGGCAAAAATGCAACCTGAACCTGAACAGTTTGGGGCTGTTTTGACCACGCACTAAGACGCACGTCGCTCTGGCTGAAACCAGTTATATTGAACCTTGTCCTGGACTCTGAAAGAATAGATGCGATTTCATCCCGAATGATATGCTCCATGGTGTACCTATAAACAGTACCAGTCGGATACATTTGATAGCTAATATCCAGACGAAAGTTAACGTATACGTCAACGAGGGAAGTGTTTGAAGGCATCGGGGCATCGACCCCTTGAATAACGTATGTCGACATTTTGGAAGATAACGCTTTTCCACTTTCGGCAAACGTTCCTAGCGAGTTCAAATCTGCATAGACCCCAGGTTGGTTCTTCACTGCACACCCAACACCCCAAGAGGTGACGCCAACTTGATGATACCCTCCATTTACTGATTCAAACATTGGCCCACCACTATCACCTTGACAGGCATCTTTACCTTCCTCTCCAGCACAAATCATGTTCGTATACAAATTCAGCCCTAGGGCACCATATAAGATAGCACATCTAACTTGCGTAACATAAGGTACATCAACTTCAAGCAGTTTTGTAGAAACTCGGCCAGATTCTGTCGTTCCAAATCCTATGATCCTCATTAACTGCCCAGAAGACAGGGAAGCTTTGTTAGAAGGAGTAGAAAACGTGGCATGAGTGTATGTCTTACTAACAGTTCTGGGTCTAAGAAGCAAAATGGCAACATCAGCAAAGAGAGAAGAGGATTGGTAATCCGCACGCGTAATCACGGTGACTACTTCCCTCTCATCAAGATTACTATCTAGAAGATCGACAGCTCCCACGATAACAGAAAAATAATTGCTTCCAGCATTGTAACTGTCCACACAGTGCATAGCTGTGAGAATCGTATTATCGTCAATCATTGTTCCACCACAGAAGAAACTTGCCGCATTAGGAATCGTTTGCGACGACTGTGTATAAAGGGTAGTAATATACGGGTACTTAGTTGGGTCGGTTACAATGGTTCCTCCAATGATTTTGGCCGTAGCTGGTGGAACTGTTTTGGCCACGCTCGCTTCGGCAGGTTCAACCAAAACCTTAAAATCATCACCACTAACTGCTACAGCACAGAGTGTAACAACAGCGAGAACAAATCCCCCTCGGATCATTTTCCCCTTCATGTCCAAAAACCACACTCAGCAATTAAAATCTCTTGCAATACAGTACAGTATCCGCAAGTAATAGCAAATCAATCCACTTTCTACACACCCTTATCTCCAGCTATCCACTTGAATAATACTCTGCAGAGCAAATAGTGATCCAGTTCCAGTTCAGCTCCAGTTCATCCAAATCCAGTCTGCTACATAGTCCACTCGACACTGACCTGCCAATCAGTCTCTATAATAGGCGCACACAGTATTATTCATGACTGGAGGAGTCCGCGGGGGCTCGATCAGGGCCTGGCTATAAGGGGAAATTACCCTCGAACCACCCTGCTAAAATTGTCATCAAATTGTTGCGGTCACGCGTACATAACACTCAACAGCTTCTCCTGTCCCGCGCGTAGCTTATTTTGTTAATAATAATAATTTTGTTTATAATATAATAGACATGACAAGTTATAATTATACATGTCAGAATTACGCGTGCCCGGACCATGTAGCTGTGGCCTGTGCAGCTTTGCGCAATGTAAGTTCTTTAGAGCCATCCAACTATTTAGCAAAGAGCATTTGTGAATTCCTCAGGGTGTAGGTTGAAGGAGTAGCAGCCCAGTGGGCCCCAGTCATACTTTAAATATATCAATAATTAAACTTTATTAAGCATATTGCACATCAATAAGATAGCTTGCATCTTCATGGAGACAAAGGGCACTATTGAGGTATTGGATTGGTGTTGGCTGAGCCCTGCCTTACGAAGACATGCTGTGAACCACTACTATTTCGGGAGTAATACAAACTGTTTGAAGAAAACCCGCGCATTTCTTCAAAGTTCCCTACTTCTGGTTTTGCCATTGAAGAGGCTGAACCATTTGAATAGAGATACGACGATGATTTGCTGACCGGATAGCTTTGTGAATATGAAGCCTGTGATGGTGTTCGCATTGGCCTGCTTGGATGAACCCTGTTCTGGTACATATGATTATCATCTTCGCAGCATGAACATCCATTCTTTCGATAACAAAGAATACACAAAACAACAAACGCAAATATTGCAACGAAAAGTACAGAAAAAAGTACCGCAGTTGCGGCTGTGCTTAAACTAATACCAAAGAACACATTGATTTCATCATCGTCATTCGAGGAACCTGGGGGCTTCACTTTAGTTGGCACAGTAATGTTCACAACATTTCGGCTATATACAAGCGAGTTAAGTTTCGAAGTTACAAACCCATTGACATACAAAGAGCTACTTGGTGTTCTCACCAAATTTTCCAATTCAGTATACAAATCTTCAGTATAATTCGAATTGCTCTCTAGAGCTGACGAATTATCCTTAAAAGAAATAGTTACTACACTAGATTTCCCCATAACAGAGGAAGACACTGTTAATAGAGGCCCCTCTTTCACATCTATTATCGAAAGAGCATCTGCTTGAATATTCATGGCCGTCGATATATCTTCGAGCAAAAGCTCTCGAAACACAAACATAGACTCTGGGGACAGAGCCAAGAATTGAAAATACGTTTCTGACAGAATGGTAGCATTGAGTGTTTTAGTAATTTCTTTGTTCCTCGCCAGTGACTGACTATTTCTAGTGGATGAAATCGGGTTTGATGCATGATATTTTTCAAGGATGGAACCAATTTTAGAGCTCTTTGAAATACCTTGTGTAATGAATGATTGAAATTTGGATAAGCGAACATAGACTCCAGGAAAAAGAGAACTTCCACAAGATAGTCCCCAAGAAACAAGTCCAATTTGCACCCAGCTACCGCCCCTTGATTCCAGCAAAGGGCCTCCACTATCCCCTGAACAAGCATCTTTTTGAGGGCCTGTGGCACAAAACATATTGGAAGTAACTACGGCAAGAGGAAGTTTTTTGTACTTTTCATTGCAAGTAAAGCGATCAACTAATTCAACATCTGCTTGCAAAAGAGATGACGGAAAAGAACTTGTGCCTGTCTGTGTTATTCCCAGTCCCAATAGACGCCATGAAATCCCTGCTCGAAGACTACTGGAGTCTTTGTCTGTTTCGACAACCGTTCTGTTCTTTTGGTCTTTTCCAAACTCTGGTTCGAGCAAAAGTAAAGCGATGTCACTGTCCAAAGTTTCAGAATTATACCCCTTTGAAATATGAACATATAGGACTCTTCGTACAACTTCCGTCTGTGACCCCACACTAAAGTTATAGGCATTCACTGTTACAGCGATACTTCTATTGAACGCCAATTCCGCACAGTGCCCTGCAGTGAGCACTAAATCTTGCGATATTAAAGTTCCGCCACAGAAAAATTTTGACAGGTTTGGGGCCTGCGAAGAGCTCTGATTAAAATGAACGGACACAAAGAATGGGTAGGAAGACGGCAAAGGCACTGTTGTTCCCCCAGTAACTCTCCCATTATTACTGGATTCAGATACCTCATTTCCATGTACTATGCCAGTTTTGATAAACTGAAGCACCAGGAAACAACATTGCACAGCTGCCAAAAGGAATTTCATGAGCACGAGCACAGCAAATCACACAATCGAAATACTGCAAGAAGAATGGTCGGGAATGAGAAGTACATCGGCTTCACGACAACATGTAGTGTGTAGAGCCATGGAAATAGAGAGTTAGTTAGAAACTTGATTAGACTCTCACTTACCTTCACGATTTTGCATTTTAAATGCAATTATGTAGTACAGTAAACAACAAGGTCTAATACATAAGCTAAATAAGCTAATTATAAAACACAATTAGGCATATCTATGCAGTGCATAATTATATGTTGGAGTTGTCTGCCTCTAATTTTGGTACACAGTCCATATAAGTAATAACCAAAACAAATAGAACATGTGATTTCCAAAATTCTGGCACAGTCAATCATCTCATGTACTACAGTCAGTAGTCACCCTAAAACCTTTATTTTGTATTTTTAATGTGCCTTTTGTTTTTTTTAAAAAAAATAAATAATGCAGGTAAATTTTGGGTTTCAAAACATGGCTGTGAAGTGTGACGTTTTAGAACAAATCCCGAAGGCGAGGGTCCGTTCGGAGCTGTTGATCGAGTTCCATATATTTTTGTTGGGCTTCTTCCTTGTGCTTGTTCAGTCTTTGTTCGAGAATATGAATCTTGAACATGCACTCGTTTGACGCAGCAGCAAATTCCTGTTCTTCCTCCTTTGAAATGTTGGATGCTGTAGTATACCAAGCCTGCTTTTGCTGAAGCTCAGAAGTCTCCTCCTCCAGGCGACTTTGAATAAGGTTGGCACGATCAATTAACTTTTGTTTTAAGTCTCTCAGACACTCTTCTCTGATCATGATTGCATCTTCATGAGTCAGATTTGTGGGATCAGTTAAGCGGACAAGGAGCGGTGCAAGATAATCTATTTCTTCATCAGCCGCATCTTCTTCGCTCTTTTTAGTCTTCATTTCATCCCGGTACACCTTCGCAGAGTTATTCCTTATTGTGTCGTGGAATGATACAGCAAGTGCAGTGCTTATTTCCTCTCTATCTCTCATTTCCAAAATTTCTCTAGTCTCCGCCTCTGCTTGCCTAAACTCCATGGTAACATCAGTTTGCATTGAAATCAGTGATTGAAGTTCAAGGCTCACGTGCCTACTTTTCATTGTCGTATCCAAGCCCTCCGGAGAAAAGTTGCCCGAAACTTCATGATGAACTTTTTTGGGGTCATTGTCATGTGCATGGAAAAATCCTCTTGTCAGAGCAGATACTCTCTCGGGTCCTAAATGATATTGCAATCTTATGCGATCGGAATCTACGAGAAATGTCCTTTTCTTAATGGCATCTTTGCCGGATATTGTCTCTGGTTTAGTGAATTTTTGGGCTAACTTCTTAATTGCCCTTTTAGTGATACCATCAACTTCTTCTTCTTCTTCCAAGTCAAGTCCAAATTCATTCCCAGTCTTGGAAGGAGGAAGGTAACTTTCTTCTTCCATTTCCTCAAGAGTCTTAAATCGGCAACTTCGATAGACAAGATTGTCTTCCCTGCCTTGAAAATGTTCCCTTAACTTAATACCATCATCAGAGCGCAATTTCAACCCATCTAATCGAGCATGAGGATAAAATTCCAGAATACGAAGTTTGGGATTTATGTCGTCGGCGTGGTTTTCAACATCTGGATCCACAAAGTAAATGTGCTTCTTCAAAGCGTGAATACGACCAGGTAAAAAGAATTCTGTTATCTGGCCAGTAAATGGATTGCGTACTCGCTTGTGAAGCTTGTCTTTCCTGTGGGAGAACTGCTCAATAATTTCTTTGATATTATGCTTATCGTTCTCTTTCGCAGCGACAACAGGGTCTCTCTTAAAGAGCTTGAGACGGCTAACCATGCCGTCCTCTCGAAGATAATCTGCAAACTGCTCATACTGTGCTTCTCTATATACCGTCGTCTTTGTCCCATTTGGGCACCTTGTTTCATACTGTTCTTGAGATATCTCTAAACTGCTGACCCAAGATGGAGGAAGTTCGATGATTTTTTCTGCATCAGGATCTTCTTGGGACGGTGAGTGTGACCGTGGACTTTGATCTCCTGCGTTTTCATCATCGTATACCAATGAGGAGCTCCCTTCTGAAGGTAGAACATACTCCCATCTACTAGTATCAGAGAGATCGAAGGTAATGTCTCCCAACCCCCCACTACAGTCTTGCATATTCACCCAATAATTCTCATGGTTCCACACACTTTCGATGCCAAGATATGCCTCATGGTCAGGAGGGAAGCATATTCCTCTTGTCGGCTCTATAAAAACGGTACTTGGCACCTCTCTTTTACCTGCATTAAGCACCACCCAGGAGTGTACCCGAAGACCTTTTAAATCATCGTCACCAAGTCGCTGCTTCTCTTCTTTGGCCTTTTGCTCCTCCAGAAGTTTGCGTTTGGCCTTCTCCTCTTCGGCTATCAATCGAGCCTTGTACTTTTCTTCAAATTTACTTGTCAAGCTTCTTGGTGGCCTAACTACGTATTTTGAGCGCGTCTGCTCTTTTTCTCGCTCAATGACTTTCTCTTCTTGGTCCAGAAATGGGCATTTGTTGTTCGATTGGTCCATGAGTGTAAGTTCAAGAGATGCATATCCAGAGACAGCATAGGCATCATAGCCGGCCCGTATAAGAAAGGAGCACAACAGATTGCTATATTCGAAACAATTGGCATTTTGCTTCAATAGAGTAGTGGTAGGAGAATTAAGCGATGTGGGAGCATTTGTGGGGTCTGACAATATCTGATAGTTCAAATAATCGGAAACAAATTTGGCACAAGTAGTGTGATCGTAAAGCTCTTTAAATGGAGGTAAGCTTGGCCTAATGTAAGATGATATGAACTTTGATACTCCAAACTCATTAGGTGGGCACAAAATCAGGGGCTTACGATCAGGGAATAATTCTGCGTATTGCCGACGAAATACTTCGACATAGCCCAAAATAAGCTCTTCTTGTTGTGAATTTGATTTGTAGCTTTCTGGGAAAGTTTCAGGATCAATAATGGGATCTTCTAGCTCAAACTCTGCCAAAGATGCTCTTCGAATCCTAGGCTTAAAGCTCCCATCGTTCTGCAAAGGTTCCTCACCTTCGCCACATTCTCCTACGGCTTCCCCCTCCCCGTCGCCGACAGTCCCTTCGTCCCCTGCCATACCGTCTTCGTCGACACCTCCATCATCTTCAGCACCTTCTTCCTCTGCTTCTCCGTCTTCATTGCTTCCTTCCCCCTCTACCCCTTGCTCTTCCGAAGATTTTTCTTCCTCTGCATTTTCTTCCCCGCTCTTGCCAGGGGATTCTTGGGGTGCCCCTTCCGGAGGTTCGCTTCCCACAGGAGACGGACCTTTCTCTTGAGTTTCAATTGGGGCTTCACTCTCTGCACTATTCTCTCCAGGAGGTTCTGGTGATAATTCCACTGCCGATTGGGAGCCTTCAACAGGCGTTTCATCTTCCACTGCCATGGTCAACAGATTTCTTTCTTCCACTCTACCACTCCCGTTCGGTCGTCAAAACATCAACATGAAATCGTCGTAACAAAATCAATGCAGTAAGAAAAAGAAAAGCCAGCCACACAAAAAGAGTGCAAAAGACTTTCTCTGGGTGCGCGAGAGGAAAGAAAAAAGCCAAGCATGTCCTGCACAGTGTAAAATAAAACAGCCACAAGATACCGCAAGGCCTGCATGCACCTGTTACTCTGGAAAAGCCCAGCTTCACCATGTGGCCAAACTTTCTCCCAGGCCCCGGCTTATTAAAATTATTCATTCGTTGCTAGGAAATAAATGCTAAATATATCCATCACACCTGCCTTATAGGGAAGGAGTGACAATGCGACTATGTAATGGGGAAGTGTATAGGATTTGTTACCAAGGGGTGGGAATTTCTGGGGCTCTAATAGTACCCTAGCCGCCTTATTGCCTCTTTTGTATAAACGAGGTTTGGGCTACATTCTTCAGAATATATATTTGGAGTATTTTACTTGGTTTATAACTGACATTTTCAATAGATTTCCTTTTTGTCGTAACTTTTGTTGCCCTGCTCAATCATATTCTCTGCTGCTCAATCATATTCTCTGCTCTGAAATTTAGAATATTTTAAGTTTGCTACGTTTCTCTTTTTTCTGTTTTTGGCTTAAGCAAAATCCTAAAAGGCTAGAAAAGTTAAAGGGTGAACACATATTCCCGTACACTTAACAACCATGGGGGTGCTATATAAATGGCATCTTTTTGAAGATCCGGTGGTAAATCTTGAGAGTTGTATTGAAGAAAATCCTTACTACCCGTTTAAAAAGATTGACGATAACATCTTGCAGTTGGAGAAAAGATACCCACACTACTATCTTAGTATTTTTGGAATAATCCTTTCCATTGTATTTATTAGTGTTTGGTTCCACAATGATATGCTACACAATAATGCATTTCTTTTTCCATTTGTCATGCTTCTCTTCTCTGTAATATTCTATTTGAAGTATCGCCATATTCGAATATACACAATCAACTTGTCCGAAGGCTATTACCGATTCCAGGACGGTAGTCATAACATTTACGAAGATCAGCTTCATAACATTTATATAAGACTTCGCAGAAAGAAAGCGAGCAGCGGTAGGCAGTATTTTTACCTGTGCCTTAACGGGTTTAGAATGGATAGAATATTAATAAGCGGAACTTCGAGAAGTGAGATTCAAATGAGGGAAAAAGGGCAGGGGATAGCAGAGAAGCTAAATCTAAATTACTTTGATATTCACAATTTAGATATCAATCATATAATTCGAAATCCTCGTCCAGCCGACTCTCCAACAAACACAATGCTAATAGAAGTGTAACACTGAATCCTGCAGCAATTCTCTCAACATTTCTGCTGGTTGGATGTGAGAGCTCTTTTTCAGTTGTTCTTTTATTTTATCATAATAGATATTGTGTACAGATTAGTTTTTATTTATCTTCAAGAATTGTAAGATTGTGATACGGAGCAACTTTGACCTATCAGCTAGCACTTTGTGTTGTAAAGGCGTTATTTTCAGGCCATTCCTGGGCCGCCTCAACGTCATCTTCCTTGATAATGCTACCAATCTTATTGTTTAAAATTGGTCTACAATCATCACCCACAGAGGTGTTTGTGTTCGCCCTTTCGTGGCTGCTTATCTTTTCAGGGAGGGATAATTGCCGCTTTAGTTGCTCTCGAAGCTCATTGACTCCTGCACTTGAAAGCTTGCTACTATAAGACGATAGCAAATTTGCACTAGAGCCGCAGGTAGCACTCCTCTTTCTTCGCGCCAAAACTGGTCCTTTGCTATCCATCTCTTCAATAATTGAAGGGTGTCGTTCTTTTTTTCTTTTCCCCTGAATTGGAGGCAATGCTTTTCCACACTGTTTTTGCAACTCCCAAGCTTTCTTGCGCCTAGCAAGCTTTGACATATCCTCAGGGGTTCTATACGTTCTGCCGTGCTTTCGAAATGCCATTATTCTCCTGTCAACCACAACCCGCTCAGTTTCTTTAAACTTATATTCTGTCCATGCTTTGATTTCATTAAAAGATTTGAGAATCTCATCAAGAGTTGGGTAGCTTTCTGCATTTTTTTTCAAATATTTAAGGGCCTTTGATCCTATGTTGAAGCATTGCATAAAGGAGCTTTGAGGTAAAATATAGCATTCGACAGGCCCGACACTGATGATAGTTGCAGACCTTGTGTTCACATTTTTACCAATGAAGGCAAGCTCACCAAAATAACTTCCCGGATCTAGAGTTCTAATGTGTATATATTTAAAGTTGTCATCAGGCTTTACATATGATGGCCGTCTTACCCGTGAAGAGTCTTGAATAAGTCGACGTATGACACTCTCTCGACGTTTCCCACGGAACGCATTTGCATTTGCTTCCTTCGGGGCTGTTTTGTTCGAAAAGTCTATTTTTTTCACCACTTTGCACTGCCCCCTTTTTATAAAGTACATGTGGTCCGGAAACGTGTTTTCTTTCATAATGACTGTATTTGCAGGGTATACTTGGGTCGAAACTAGCATGTCAGCAATCTGCGCAAGTACATCGTCTTCTATCTCCGAGTATGTAAAAACTTCTTCAATAAATTTCAATTTAGCCTTTCTCTCTTCTTCATACGAATTCTGAAGAATGCTCTGAAAATCACTACCAGATACCTTCAGAAATTCACAGTCCTCTTTCGTTACTATCGTCGCCATTCGCTTTGAATTTTTCTTTAGCAAAGCCAGTTCACCAAAGTTATCCCCTGCTTCTAACTCATTAACATTTTGAATGGTTTTATCACCGAAGCTTTTTTTCATTTGTACATACACCGATCCTGATAGTATAAAATAAAAGGCATCCCCAACATCTCCCTGCCTGACCACAACCCGATCTTTTCCCAATTTCTCATAATAAACTACCCTGCATAACTCATGTCTAACTTGAGAAGAATATTTCGCAAAGTTGCTTATTTCATCTAAAACGATATATAGTGCTCGTCGTTCTTTCTTCGTTCGAAGGAATGGCTCTTTCATAAGTATAGCGCGAACATTGTGACTGATACTTTGTCCAACATTATGGAAATCTCTCTTGAACTTGTTGAGCTCAAATCGAGGAACTCGTGACTGTGTGACTTGGGACTGAATGGCCTTTAAGTTGTCGGTGTCCTTTTCTATACGCTTTATGTTACTTTCATCCACCATATCTTTCAGTGCATTTTCTGTAATAACCGTCTTAACCGCTCGCCTAAATCGGTCTTTTACGTTTACTTTCGGTTTGTCAGATTTGACGTCTTTCGCATCCTGTAAATTACCATCAGAAAATGAAAAGGTCTTGTTAAATTGTGTTTCATTGGCTTCTTTTAAGGCCTCCATTTTCCAGTGGTCGTATAGCGCGGAATCTGAGCCCTTTAGGTGTTCATTTACCAAGCTCACGTGCGTAGATATCAACAGCTTATCCTTCTTGTTCAATGGTTTTGGAGTTTCGGGCTTCTTAATCTCCTTAAAATTTTCATCATCATTATTTAAGGTATGGGTTGACGATTTGTCGTCTTCAATTTCTGGAATGGCATACCTTTCAAATGAATCCTGAATTTCTTCTTCTTTTGAGTCAACAGCAATCTCGCTGTAAAAGTCAGAAATGACAGCCATGTTTTTCAAGGGAATTGCCCCATCCTGGCCTTCTTCCTTTGCTTGATCATCATTGGAAGTTTCATTCTCAACTAAAGATTCGGGTAAAGAGGTTGGAGTTTTGGTATTCACAAGTACAAGTTCATCAGCGGCTGAGTCGTTCGTTGTTTCATCAGGAAGCTGGTCATTCGTGAGTTCCTTATTCAACTCGATTTCTTGTTCCTGCACCTCACTGTCTTTGTCGATAAGGCCGAAGTTACCTTCTGAATCCGCCGAAGCAATTGGCTTATTCTCAATAGATTGACTTTGTTCCGTCAAGCCCTCTTTTTCAGGCTCCTTCTTAATCTCGTCCATCTTGCTCACGCATCTCTCCCCCTTAGCCACAACTAGGCAAAATCTTTCTTTTTCAAGACACTAGTAAACCAGTGAATTTCTTCTCTTCTAGACCACTCGCCGTTAAATCCATGCAAGCTTCACCTTGTAAAGAACAATATATATAATACACACGTATCGTACTTTTATTCAAAAAAGAAAGAAAACAACGAAAAGCAAAGAGGCAAAAGGTTTGGCATTAATTAATTTTGGCACAAGAAATTATTAACAAAAGTCAAAACTGAAATGTAAACAAAATAAATCTGGAGCTGGCATGGGCTGGAAAACTTTTTGGTTATTAGGGGAGCCATAGCACGTAGAAGGTGCAGCTGGGGAGTGACCAGAGTACTGGGAGGAAGCTGGACAGTATTGGGGCAGGATTTGGAGTACTTGAGTTGATTGATTATAAACCGCAATAGAGTCAGGCATGGGGGAAGAAGTGGGAGGATGCAAGGAAGTGGTGGACTTGGGAGAAGAATCTATGGACGAGGAGGAGGAAGAAGGGAGTGAGATTATGTCTGTTGACAATGAAGAGGAGGAGGAGGGGGAAAGTGGTGGAAAGGAATTTATCATCAAGTGGGGTGGAAAGGAGTATCGATTTATGGCTGCTTTGGACGACAATATTGGAAGCTTGAAAGAGTGGATGTATGCGCAAACAGGGGTGAGGCCAGAGAAGCAGAAAATATTGGGAATGAAAATAGGAGGTAAGCATGGTCTTTGCAGCCAATGCCGTATGTGCCCATTGATATCTTATTGGTTTCATTAATTGGAATTCTTTTAGGTAAAATGATTGCATGCAAGCAAACATCATTGATGCTATGTGATGTTGAGGTGAAAACGAAGAGGCTGATGATGACGGGGACTGCTGAAGAAGTTCTATCAAAACATATTGCCCATGAAGAAGATTGTGCTAGAAGTCGTGAAAGCTTTCCACAAGAAGCGAGCAAAAAAGTTAGCGCAAAGTGAGTTTTTCATTAATTCAGTGCAGGCGATGTGATGTTCATTATGTTCAGTACACTATTTTTACTGATGGATAATTCGTTGTGTAGGGATTTAATTCTGGAAAAGGTTTATAAAAGAGTGAGCAACTACTCCATGAAGATATTGAATGAGCCAAGAGAAGGGAAAAAATTGCTCGTCTTGGATGTTGGTATGTTCTTTCTAGAATTGCTGATGTACATTTTTTTTGTAATTAAGACTGATTGGGTTGTTCGCACTTTTGTTCTTTTCCACTTTCCCAGATTATACGCTTTATGACCATCGCTCTTCAAGTGAAAACTTAGAGATTCTAAAGCGCCCCTTTCTTCTAAATTTCTTGAGTTCAGTTTATCCTTATTTCGACATAGCTATTTGGTGTAAGTACAACGGCTTGATGTAGCTCGATATAATATTTACTCATGTATTTCTCTAACTGCCCCCTTGCTATGTTCTTTCCGTAGCTGCCACAAGTTATTTTTGGGTGGAAGAAAAAATGAAAAGATTTGGTGTGTTAGATGAAGGAAACGATTTCAAGATCGTGACGATACTTGATAGCAGGGCAATGATAAGTGTTTGTAAGCCCGATGGTAGCCTAACCGAAACGAAAAATTTGGATACACTATGGGGTCTTTTCGCAATGGCATACCCTCGTCAAGGGTTGAAAGAAAGTGTTCGCTTCGATCCGGGGAATAGGCACAATTTATACAATCGACGGAACACGCTCCTTGTAGATGATATATCTAGAAACTTTATGACTAATCCCCACAATGGAATCAAAATGCCTCCCTACAAGAAGTCAACATTGCCCACAGCCAAGCCTGATAGAGAGCTGCTTTATTTAAGAAAGTATTTAATTGAGCATGTAAGCCCCGTTGCGGATGTTAGGAAGCTGCGTCATTCTCACTGGCGAAAAAAAGTAATCCCTTCCCTTGACGACAAAACCGAGTCAAACAAACCAGCCGAATGAAGAGGATGACGTTAGGCCTCAATGGTCTTTTGCACACATCCCAAGGACCTCCCATAGAGCCTGTATTTCGCACACTGCACGTCACTTGTTGACTGCGTTATTTGCAATTATAAAAATGAGTGAAAACTGAGTTATACTTGCTTGGCAAAAGTTGCCCCCAAGCGGCGCAGCCCATCGATACAAAGATAGAAATAAAATAGCTTTAACCCAAAAAGCGAACAATAACGGCAGTTACATTGTCGTCGATTTCTTCTTTATCAAGTCCCTCCAATGCCGCTTGTACAAGATTATTAGCTGCACTCTGCACATCACCCACTGTTGCTAGTGAGGCAACTTCTTCTTTTTTCAGCCCATCCCATACCCCGTCACTGCACAATACAAGTGCAATCATGTCACTCGATACTGGAATTTCAGAGCAGGATGGCTCAGTTGAAACGCCGATAGAGTGCGCAACATCATCCCCAAGAGTTCTAGTGACACATTGGCCAGGATAAGGAAGTGCCCCTTTCCACAGTCGGTCAGGTCCTTCAAATAAATAACAATAAATATTCAAGCAATGTTAATTAACTAAATCTTAATATGAGTACACAAATAAAAGTGCACATAGCCATTGCAACTTACCCAAATACTCCCCGCCATGAACCATTGGCTCGATTCTAGAACCGCGCTTCAGTAGTCTGGCTTTTTCCTCGGGATTTTCACATGTATGATCGCTATAAAAAATCTGAATGCGTCAGTATATATCATCGCGCAATAAGCATGTCATTACACTAAGGACTTACATTGTAATTTGCTCTGTTTCAAGCTTTCCCTTTATCTTTCGAATAACGATGGCCCCTGAGTCTCCCAAGTTCCCAATAAAAATCTTTCTTTCCTCTGTATTCACTAAGGCAACTGTTGCAGTAGTTCCGCTAAGATAGATATCAATATCTGCCTTCATAGCCTTATGGCATTTTGCAAAGCAAGATGTTAGTGCTGCTTTAGGAGCTGTGGCCAAATTGGGCTCCTTACACAACAAAGTCGGCACCTGCTCTTTTGCAAATTCAGCACACAGTTTACCATTACCCCCATGCCCATCATACACAGCAACATAGTTTAGCCCATTTTCAAACACTTTGGAATCAAAAACATCCTGGTTTTCACGTTTGTTCCCAATGTCAGTTGTACCGGCTATCTGTACTTTAAGTTTCTTGCCCCCCTTTACTGTCGATGAAGATGTCGAAGAACTCATGATAAATCAACCTCTACCTCTTCCAAAAAGAATCAATATTCTCCTCTCTTACTATTCGTACAGCTATAGCAAATCCAGGCCATGTGCAATAAAATACAATTCTACTAATACAATGCACTACAGGAGGGGGGGGGGTCTACCGGGATCTTCTCCTGCAACTTAATCACCTGCTACTTCACTCTCTTGGATAGTCCATCCCACAAGTACATTACATTGGAGGAGAGAAAAGAGAGGGGTGGTCTCTGCGTAACTGCAGGGTGTGAACAGCACATTTAGTATGGGGGAGTACCATAGATCGAGATCGACAAAGTCACTGGTAACCCTATCCACCCCAGCCCGGAGCTAGCTGAGATCAGATCACAGAGATCTGACCCCTATCCCTCGACTGCACCTTATAGCTGCTAGAGCTGTGCAGTCAGCTAATTATTTTTGTTTCATTGCAGGGGGGAAAAGCCAAGAAGCTCCAGCTTTGGTTGTTGTGAAGTGTATCTGCTTCAGGGGTGGTGCTTTTGTTTTCCGATTCAAAGTCTAGGTCTGTATAGCGGGTCTGAGTGGAAATCTGAGTCAAGGAGTGTGCAATGCTTTACTGTTGCCTCGACTTGAAGGTCTGCTGTAGCGAATCATAGATTAGTAGGGCCACCTGCAGTGCATAGTGCTTGCTGCTGGACGGGAATTGTTGCTTGTTTGATTTGTTTCCGTGATTTTGTTGTGGGCGAGGAGAGCTTAAAAGAAAGGGGATAGCTAGTTCTTGGTCTTAGATATTCAATGTCTGGGTGGTTTCAGCAAGCGTCAGGCGGGAAAAGCTTTTCAAGCTTGGCTTCCAAAGCCTTAAAAACTGCACAGAAAAAGATTGATGCTGCCCTTGATATAAAAGAGGAAGATGCTTCTGCTGCTGATAAAGATTTAGAAAAGCTCGAAAAGAATCTTGCAAAAGGCGTAGAAAAGGTGGTATCTGCAGTCTCTTCTCCTTCACAAAAGGGGAATGGTGAAATTTTGGGGTTTGCAAAGGATGATGAACCTTCAAGGAATGACGCTGCCTCAACCAGTGAGTCGAATGAAGTTAGAAGAAATTTAAGAGCAAAGAATGAAGCCAGGAGAGAAGCAGCTCGTCTAAAGACAAACTCAACATCGCCTGGAAAGCTTGGAAAGCGCTTAGGTACAAGAGTTGGCTCAGGGGGATCAAGTATTGCAAGCAAAGGGAGAAAATTGAATCCCACGAAATCATCAGAAGCTTCTGAAACTGAAGTTGAAAGGGCTGCTTCTGTAAAAACTTCTAATGATAGTGAAAGCGCAAATACAGCAAGTGGTGGGCTTGGTGAAGTTGAACCAAATGCGGATCCTGGCGTGGAAGTTGTGCAAGAAGCTGATCGAGAAACGGATAGAAGAGATTTGTTTAATGATACAAGAGAAGCGTCAGAGCTATCGTCACCACCCAACGTTTCCGAAAAGAAAGAAAATATTAGTCGAAACCGTGGTGAAAATGTGAACGAAGTTGAGGAAACAGCTATTGAGGGTGTAAATAATGAAAAAAGGGCATTAATAGATGTTCCTCGTGATTCGAAAGATTCTTTTCGACAAAATTTGGTAGAAGACTCAACTCCAAAAGGTGACTGCCATTTGACATCTAGTATGAATGAAGAAGTCCATAGCACTGAGGAACTCGAGGAAGATAAGGCTGTTGAAGCAAAAGACGTTGCAAAACTAAAAGACATCGTTCAAGACAATGATGGTCTGGTAAAAACTGAAGAAGTGTGCAAAGAATTGGGTAATAGCGTTTCTGCTGGAAACCGGGCAGTTGTAGAAGCCATTCCCAACAGGAAACAGGATGATAATGAATATGCGCTGAAGTCAGTGGATGGGGCGGGGGATACTGGCGAACTTCTAAAAGCAAGAGAGATTCAAATAATTAAATTAAATGAAGAAATCGTGTCTCTTCGGGAGAACAACACTGTGTTGAGAAACCAGTTAGATGAAGCAGAAGGCGCTTTATCGGCTGAAATGGACGCAATGACGAGCTTGAACGATGAATTTTCGAAAAGAATCAAAGACCACGAAAAGCGTGCAAATATAGCTTGCAAGGAGCGGGACTCCCTAAGAGCTGAGGTGGAGTCGTTGAAATCAAGCTATGAAAAAAAACTTAAAGCTCTGTCAGAACAACTAGCCGAAAGCGACGAAAAATGCGATGCTCTCATGTCTGAAGGCGAAGCACTATCAAAGCAACAGTTGACTGATAAAACTACCATCAAGAAGCTTCGGGCTTCGGAAAAGGAACAGTCAAAGATTGTAAAGTCATATGAGGACAAGATTAAGGAGCTCGAAGAGAATCTGAAAACAACTTCGGAGAAACTTGGTGCAAAAGAACGTGAGCTTGTTAAGACTGCGGAAACGGTGAGCGATATGAAAAAGCTTGTTTCAACGACAAGTCGCGATTTGCAGAAGGCAAAGAAACAACTCGAAGAATTCGAAGGGGAGAAATCAGCTCTTGCAGGGAAAGTGGAAGCGCTTCAGTCAGAAACGGAGCGTCTTAACGATGAGGCAAAGCAGGGCAAGAGCAAAACTGAAGAAATTGTTCAGTCTAAAGAAATCAGTGCTAGGGAAGGTCTTAAAATCGCTGTTAGGGAAACAGAGGAGAGGTATGAGGTCCAAATTTCTTCATTGAAAGAGCAAATGGAAGAACTGATACGCAACAATAGTCGTCTGTCAAAGCAGTATGCAAGAAGTGAGGAAAATTTAAAATTTGAAGTGGACGAGTTACAGAAAAGACTGCAGAATTCAGAAACGCGAAATCAAGAACTAACAGATAGCGTATCGATGGCAACACGTCCTTTGCTGAGACAGATTCAAAATTTACAGTCTATGCATTCTGCACAGGCAGATAGCTGGGAATGTACCGAAAGAGAGTTGAATGGTCAAATTGAAGAGCTTAAAGGGAAAGTGACTAGTTTGCAAGGGCAAGAAAAGATTGCATCCTCCAGGTACTTTGAGAATGAAAACAAATTAGTAGTTGCCCAAAAGGAACTAGCACTTCAGCAGGAGCAAAAGGTTAAACTTGTGGGAGAGATGGAATCATTGAAGTTGGAAATAGACGCGTTAAGAGTTGAAAGGGCAAGAGCATTTGCAAAGAATGAAAGTGATTCTGATAGTCTAAACAGAGAAAATCAGCAAATCCGCCAAATGCTGAATGAGGCCAGAGAATCATTGGGGCAAATGCGTGAGCGACTTGATAGTGAGGCGAAAAATGCAATGCTAATGAGAGAAAGTCTTCAGAACTATGACATAGAGAATGAAAAGTTGAAAGTTCGAGTGAAGGAGTTGGAAGCCGAAAGCGTTGAAAAGGGGCAAACTTTCCCCTCCCCTTCTGTGCCACCAGCCAAAGAGAGCAGCGCAGAGGCTTTGTTCCCTTCTTCTGTTGGGGCGGGAAACTCTTTGGTTGTAATGGAGCGTCTTCAACGTATTTTGCGAGCGAAAGACGTTGAGCTTAATGATATGCGCAGTAGTTTGGAAAGTTCTGAATCAGAGAGAAAAAGTTTGGCTGAAGAAGTCATGAAAATGGCGACTCATAATGTAGAGCTGGAAAAAAATAGAAAGAATACCGAAGAACTTGAACAACAAGTCAAAGATTTAACTGCGCGATATAATGCTATTTTGCAAATGTATGGTGAGATGGAAGAGAAGGCCGAAGAGTACAAACTTGACCTTATTGATATCAAAAGTGCTTACAAAAGCCAGATCGAGACTTTGCTGACCGAAAATGAGAGTCTACGTCGTGGTAAATAATATTGGTCATTAATAAACCTCTGAATTATGTAATGATGCTTATATACTATCAACCCTCGTCGGGTGGCCTTGCTATTATGGACATTTATTTTCCTCTATTGGCACACTGCACACATACATGCAAACCCAAGTTCAGAACTTACGAATTCTTTACGCTTAGTTTCAGATAAATCACTATCAACATCTATATAGCTCAACGTAATTTCCTCTCCTTCTTCAATATCTACCAAGGCATACACGTATATGCAACTGTCTGGTCTAGCAAATCCATACGCATTTTCATCTTCTGCTATGTTCATACGGGTATCTTGATGATAATTTCTAAGCACAGTATTTGGAGAGCAAGAATGGTTGATTCTGGAATGTAATTTATAAAGACCAGCCCCCTTTGCAGAGTTTGCAAAAATGGCCACTTTAGACATTTCAAGAAACTTCAATAGTTCGCTTTCCGCACTCTTCAACATCCTAGTCCGTCTCTTCTGTTTCAAATTCTCTCTCATGGCAACTAAAGGGGACTCAATGAAAATTTGTAAGCAGTTTTTCTGAACTATGGCCAACACATCAAGGAAGAAGTCAAGAGTGCTGATTCGCTTCAAAACTGGTGAGAAAAGTTTGCAACTACCAATACAAACACGAACTCGATCAACAAAAGACTTGTACTCTGCAAAAAGACGACGGTTTTCAGCACTTTGAGGAATGGTGATACTTTGTGGGCTATTGCGAAACCAATTCAAATTATCAAAGCATCGCTCAACGAGCAAATCTACGCTCGAAGCGCTTAGTTCTTCGTTAGCGCCTACCTGAAGCACTTGTGATAACACATCAAGAACTAGCACACAGCATAAATTCAGCTCCTCTTCAAGTCCTTCTTCTTCTCCAGGAAAATTGATATCATTCAGCAGCAACAAGTTTTGTAGACAGGGGCACCTATAATGGCCTTTCAGAAGCATAAAGCGTTTAAGGGCAAGCTCTCGGCAAGCATTTGAGCAAAAGCGAGTTCCGTGTTCACACAATTCTTTATCCTCTTGAGAGTTCTCAAAAGATGAAGGGTAAGCTTCCAATTCGGATTCTGAATCTCTGATTTCCATAAAAATATCCTTTATATTAAATTTACACTCATCGTGGCTAGCCAAAGTGCACAGGTATTCTAGAGAGCTCGAAAATGAAAAGCAGACATTGCAGCAGCACTCCGCGCATATAGAAGAGCTATTTTCCCACCCCCAAAACTTTGGGTATTCTTTTAGAACAAGATCACCCTTTTTAAAATCTTTGCTTGCAACTAATCCGACGCCAACATAATCTGAGACCTGTTTAATATTGACTCTCATTTCGTACGCTTCTTCATGACTTTTTAGTTCCTGTGCATCCCCCATTCTTATTTCTTCTTAACATTGTGAATCCCCCTTTTACTCACCTGCACCCTATTATAATCCGCAACCGTGATACTTCCACCATTCAACACTACCGCGAATACGTTCTACCTTTTCCCGGCTTGGCTATTGGATACACCTCACTGGACTCACCCACACAACCAAATCAACCCACAACTCAAACAAAACAGATCTCACCCAACGCCGCCGCGTCTCCGTCACAGCTGGGCAAAATAAAGTTATGGTGGCGGGTTGTTTCACTTTTTATTTCCCTATTTTTATATTTTTTGGGTATTGGTGGTGTTTTTACAAGAGCGGTGGACAGTTGACGGGTCAATGTGAGTTATTCCGGGACCAGCCCAGGGATGGTGCTTGGTTGCAAGGTCACAGGAGGACACTAATGCTTTTGGGTATCTACAATCGCATGGTAAACATGGCTAGCCATAGCCTTGATCTTAACGTCATTGCCAGCTGCTAACAACAGCTGAACAATTTGCTCATGCGGAAGCCCCACAACACTAATTCCGTTGATTGCAATAAGCCTTTGTCCTACCGAAAGTCCCGAATGAACAGCAACCCCATGCCTATCAATGCCCTTGATTTCTCCATCTAGAATGTCCAGGCCTAGTCTTTTGTCTCGGCTATTTCTTCGCAAAGTCACTTCAATCACTGGAGAAGAAGGCAGCACTCGAAGATTTACAGTTTCTTTCTTATTGCAATCAGCAAATACCTTAACTATGCTATCATGTGGGAGTCCAACTACATTAGTGCCAGCCACTTCCAGAACAACATCGCCCACATTAAGAAGTCCATTTCTAGCACACGGAGAGCCAGGATATACATGGGATATAAACACACCAGGTATTCCAGCACTCCATGAGTTGTCTGTTACTTGAATCCCAAGAGTTTCTCCTTTCCTCTTTTGAACGCACACCACTTTTCCTTCTTTTTCGTTCCCAAGAGAAACTAAATGCTCACAGGAAAAACTTTTTCTTTGTTTAGCTGACTCATAGTCACACTGCTCAATAACCATATCTTCTTCGTCTCCCTTTTCAGCCGCGGACTCTTCTTCACTCCTACCTTCACTCTTCTCTGTACTCAATTCTCGCTCTTCTTGATGACTTTCGAATACGGCATTTATGCTTACTTCACAAAAGTCCTCCGATCTTGTGGCAACTTCGCTTTGAGGACTCAGAACAATTACATTTTGATCAGCACAGTTTTCGGTCTCATTTCTTTGGCACCCTTTATGGTATTGCGAAGAATCCCCATTTCCACTTCCCCTTTCAGGCTGAGAAGAGCATTCTCTCCCTTCTCCTCGATCAAGAGACTTATAAAATTCTTCGTCCTCTTCGGCCCCAATAATCTCTTCTCCTAATGGGGCTGCAGTGTTCTCATTTTCACTTGTACTCATCCTGTACCGCCCAAGCTAAAGAAAATTATAGCGCAATATAAATCAGTTCACTAAGCATCAGCACAACCTCACCTGCACTTTCAAACTCACATCAAAAAAAAAAATACAATCCCCTTTCTAATCAAGAACGCGCATGCAATTTCCCCTTTCCTTCCCTTCTTGTGTGTCACACACACACACACACACACTCTCTCTCTCTCTCTCTTCCCTGTCTACAGGCCCCCCTCCTATCCTACAGTCAGTCTTCTCCTAATCCCAGCCCCTAGATTCTTATTAAATATCCTTTAACCCAAACAAGCACACACACACAAGTCAGAGGGAGGCTGCAGCTGTGTTTCAAATTACTGTAAACCCTACCCCTCCCTCCCCACTCCCTGCTGCAGCAGGTTATAATTATAATATTATGGTTTCCATAGAAACAGCTAAAAAGTCCCTGGCCCTCTGGCTCCAGAGTCCAGTGGCTGGCTGCTAGTTTTTATTATTAGCCCATACTATATAAGTACATTCCTCCCTTCTTATTTCATTCACATTCTTCTAAAAAGCCCCCCTTTTCTTATTTGCGCCAAAGAAGAGGCTTTTGTTATTGATCAAGTGTACTCGAGGAAGGGGTGTTGAGTGTCCGGTGTGCGTGTACAGTGTTCAGGAGGGCTGATTGGGAGTGTAATCTAGGGCCAGAGGGTGTAAGTAGGTAGCAAGGGCGATAAAGACTGGTATATATTGGATAGACATTGGTGAAGAATGTGCTTAGTTCTATGAAAGAGCAATTTGGTAGACAGTAGCGCTTATTGAATTCAATCTAAATTCAAGTATAACCAAGGTCATACGTTGCTTTTTTTCCATAGTTTCGGGTGTAAAGGTTTGTTGATAATACAGGTGGAAATATTTTCCAGGAATATTCTTCTTGATCGGGAAAGAATGTCAATAAGTAGTTCTTAATCTATGAGAATAGTTAAAAGAGTGCTTTAGAAGACTCCTCGGGTTATTAGACGCCTGTAAATGAATTCAAATCTAAATACGATTCACGGAATGTCAGACAGTGTACATATAATGAATACCAGTCACGGACTCTCTAACGGGCATACTGGCTATTCTTCTAATCCGCCAAGCTTGTAAGTAGTTTAGTAAGCTAATAGTGTACCAAGGAAGAACTTAACTAACTAATGCAAATTTTTTTGCATTTATGTTTGTAGAACAAAAGCTAATGCCAAGCTTTCGTCAAGGAGCATTAAGCATTCGCTCCCACTGCTAAATCTTAATAAGTACGGGTCCCATGGCGCCAAAGGACCCAGCACCACTGTAGTACAAAGCAACACGGGGAAAAAATTATACGAGGGGGGACATGGGCATAATCAACATCATGGGAAGGGCGGATATCAGAGGTCATTTTTACCTTCCACTTCGGGAACCATTCAGAAAAACAATCATTCAACGGGAACCAACAATGCTTCGAAATATTTGGGAAAGTCACCCTTCAATAGACAAGGACGGAATGGGTCTGGATCGAACAAGAAGGGGACTGGTGTAATGCCATATATAACTCAAGACTCTTCTCATTACCATTCAAAATCAAAGGGTAGCTCTAAGATGGGGTCTACTAAATCAAACAACACTTCTGGAGGTACTTATAGTAAGGCCGGGAAACTTTCTCAACAAAACGTTGTAGGCTCGGATAAGGATAAAGCAGGGGGAGAGTATCACAGCATGAAGACGTATTCTTCTATAAAAAACTCAGGGGCGTATTCAATCGTGGTGAAAGACAAAGGCGAAGCTGAAGACGTGTCAGAAATTTCAAAACGAGACAGCAAAAAGTATCATAGTTCGAGTTCAGGCACAGACAGGGAAAGCTCTCGAAAGGACAGAGAAAGAGGTGAAAAGGCCAACACACAACCAAGTCCACCATATACTCCAGCAGTTGCGCTTAAGATTTTTATGAATCAAATGGGTCAGTACGAGCATGGGGAAATTCTGGACTATCATCAGGTTTATTATGTAGGAGCAGGTGCTAAAAAGATACGAGGGACAGTTGCTGCAAGCAACAATCACGGTTATGATGACGATCGGGGTGACTATAACATCGTAATGAAAGACCAAATAGCATATCGATATGAAGTAATTGAAATGTTGGGCAAAGGTTCTTTTGGACAAGTAGTAAAAGCTTATGACCACAAGTTACATCAACATGTTGCTTTGAAGATAATTAGAAACAAAAAACGATTCCACCATCAGGCAATGGTTGAAGTGAAGATTCTTGACCACTTGAAAAGGCATGATGAGGATAACTCCAACAACGTGATTCACGTAGGGGAATACTTCTACTTCAGGAGCCATCTTTGTATTACATTTGAGCTGATGAGCATTAACCTATACGAATTTATCAAGGCGAATAATTTCCAAGGTTTTGGTTTAGGACTAATCAGACGGTTTGCAGTTCAGATATTAACCTGTTTGAAACTTCTTAACCGACAGAAAATAATTCATTGTGATTTGAAACCAGAAAATATTCTTCTTAAGCATCCAAATAAGAGTAACATTAAGGTGATTGACTTTGGCTCAAGCTGTTTTGAACATGAGCGAGTCTATACTTATATACAAAGTCGATTTTACCGATCTCCAGAAGTGATATTGGGGCAACCATATCAGGTTAATATAGACATGTGGAGCTTCGGTTGTATTCTCGCAGAGTTATACACAGGGTATCCTCTTTTTCCTGGTGAAAATGAGGTTGAGCAGCTAGCTTGTATGATGGAAATTCTTGACGTTCCTCCATTGAAAATGATAGAGGCCTCCTCTCGCAGAAAACTATTCTTTGACTCTTCAGGAAGCCCTAGAATAGTTCCCAATTCAAGGGGCAAGAAAAGAAAGCCGGGGGCAAAAGACCTACCAACAGCATTGAAATGTGGTGACAAATTGTTCATTGACTTTTTGTATGAGTGTTTAAAGTGGCATCCTTCTCAACGCATGACTCCTGACGAAGCATTGCAGCATGCGTGGGTCCAAGAGCCCAGGAATTACATGCAAAAGCACACAGATGGAAAGACCAGTTCTAAAGTGGAGCATAGATCAAGGCGGAAAAACTCTGGCAAATACGGAAAAATTAGCAAGCACACTCGCAAAGTAAAAGATGAAGCTCAGCAAGGGAACAACTCTCATAGCAAAGGAAATGCATCTCAAAAATTCAACAAGGAAGCTCAGCTCAACAATATTGGCAGCAATAATGACAACATAAATCTTCCCCCTCTTCCTTCGCAATTACAGTCGAAGGAGCCGAAACCCGATATGTAGAGATGTAAATTATATATACAAAAAATCCACTTTATTGTAATAAAACATTCGCTAAAGCAAAGGATCGTTACGCAACGTTTTCACAGAGTATTAATGTTTATTTTCTTTTCAAACCGCTTAAGGATTATAAAACTGAGGCTGTTGAACAGGTGGGGGCTGCTCACCGCGGGGACCGTATTGAGCATACACTCCAGGACTTTGGTATCCATTACTCTCTCCAGAATGCCCTGTGGGACCAGCCTGTTGAGCATTGTAAGGTAAACCCGACGGAGACGGAGCATTTTGGGTCGCTGGGTACCCAATGTTTTGCTGTTGAGGTTGTTGTGGTGAACTCCATGAGTTTGGCGGAGCAGGACCACCAGCATTGGCAGGCATATAGTTTCCATTTTGCATAGGCATACTGCCAGATGGTTCTCTTCCATAAAACCGCTGTCCTCCTTGCGGTGCCATGCCAGGGCTGCCTACCTGCCCATAATACACATTACGCCGCGGGGCCTCTTTCATTTCCTTGTCATAAAGGGCAAGTGCAGCACACAAGCGCTCATTCAACTTAAATATTTCGCTCGCGTTTGTCTCTGTTTCATCGTATTTTGCCTTGATGGTTTTTCGCATGCCCATGCACTCTTTGTAAAGTTCATCAATCGTTTGCAATTCTTCGGGATTTCGTGAGGTGGGATCAGCGTTTCCAAGCATTTCCATAGCTAAATCTAGTTTATCTACATTGATTTCCACGGGAAGATTGGAAGACTGTGTTCGAGAGGCCGTCTTCTTCCCCACCGTTTTCTCCATCGATGAAGTAACTTCAACAAAATTGGCTGGGAAAAGACCAGTCCAGCCTTTAAACTCACCTTTCCACCAGTCTGGATGGCTGTCGTCGAGTACGGTAATCACATCCCCTTCCTTAAAACCCAACTCACCTTCCTCTTTCGCTTCGAACTCATATAAGGCGATAACAGTCTTTTTACCAGAATCAGACTTCGGTGGTGCCTTTGATTCGGCGGACGAGGGATACATTGACGCCGAATTTTTTGGTGCGTCTTTCAAGGATGCAGCAATTGCCGCTGCAAACTCAGCTTCTTCTTCAGCCTTTGTTTTTGCGCCCATTCGATTAGATGCCCCGTTTAGCGCAGGTTTTCCTGGAAAGTCATATCCTTCTTTGCGCAGCTTTTCGATTGTCTTTGAAAGCCCCTTCAAAGAGCTCTTGAAGTCCTTTTCCCATTCAAACATCTGCTCCTTTAACTTTTTACAAATGCCTACAGGCATGCCCGCCTTAAATTCTAATAACCTACACAGCTCTTCTTGAAACTGACTCGAGTCAATTTCTCGACGAAATGCGTCTCCACCATTGTTAACACATGCAGTCAAAACCACTAGTGCCATTAATCCGCACTTTTCATTCGATCTTCCTGCTCGAATCTTTTTCACAATGGCGGTCAATCCATTCTTTGGTCCGTTACTTCCAGCAGACACTTTGTCACAAATATCCATAATAACTCCCCAATCTTCCTCTTTAGAGCTACATGCCTTATCCACAATATCATCAAAGGGACTAGCTTCTGTATATGTGGACGTCATGGTGATTAAGCAAAGAATAAAGGTCTAGATATATCAAACACGCACTCTTCCACGAACTGAAAATCAATATAGCAGCAATATACAAAAAAGAACAGCAAAAATAACTAAAAGGGACTTCACCGCTTTTCCTCCCAGCAAGTAAGGCTAAATCACAAAATACAAATAACACAAGGCAACTATATGCAGCAGATTGCGGAATACAAAATCTACACCACACAAAATCACAAAGTTCAAAAGAAGAGGGGTTGGTTGGCTGTCATTAGTTTTATTTATTTACTACAGGTCTACAACATAGCTATGGAGAGACTCACACCACGTAATTACTTCTCGCCCACTCTCCACACTGCCCCCCTCCATGCAAAAACCACAACTGACCCTAACCCTTGTGGTGATAGCTATAATTATAATATCAATGAATCATAACCCTAATATTAAAGCCACTCATACAAGCTACAGTACAGCTGATATCACTCGGGGACTATAATTAGTTGAGGCATTCCAGAATCACACAGAGCAGCTGCTGCTGCTGCGGTACTATAATTATGCTGCATGACTGACACACAACCACCACGGGCAAGGGGGAGGAAGAGGGAATCTAGCTGAAGAAGGAATCTAGCTGAAGAAGGAATCTAGCTGCACAACTGGAACAGGTACTGTAGCTGAACCACCCCGGGGGACCTGCAGGGTATAGCTGAGAGAAGATTAGAGAGAGATATATATATATATGACAAACTCTGCCAGGATGGGGAAGAATGATGTGGTATTAGAGGCTATTCCTTCCCTTGACCAGGCCATTGAAGGTATGTAAGGAGCTTGGCAAGGAAATCTGGACGCTCAGGTTACTTGGATGTCAAGCATGTGCTTTAAATTGTGTTGGGATTGTTGTCTAACCATCACTCTGTGCTTATTGCTCTATTTGTTTTGTTTTTAGAACTGTCTGCCGAGCAACTTGAAAGACTTGACCACTTCAGAAAGATAATTGAGTCTGGCACAATCAGTGAACGTCGCAGTAGTATTTCTTTGGAGAGGGAAGGGAGTATCAGTGAAAAAGTTAAGCGTATGAGTCTTGAATGTAGTAGTGAAAATGGTGATGCTTCTGTTTCTGGAGATTCAAGGGGCGAATTGTCAGAACGTGAGGTAGCTGAGGTATGTTTGAAGTGTGCGTTGAATAGTTGCTATTGCTTTTGGTTTTGTTCTAATTCATTTTGATCTTTTTTGATTTAGCTGGCTGAAATGGAAAAGCAAGCGTCATTGCAAAAGACGAAGAAGAAAGAGCGAGTGATTGGTCTTCCGCCTGGTGCTCCCCCTGCTGTATTTCAAGGCGACACACATGTGTTGAATGAAGAGGTATGTAGTATTTTTGTGTTGTGGAAGTCTATGTTGCCATTTTTAAAGTCCATGTACTAATAACTTTAGTGGGCTGTTATGTGGATGTTAATGTCTTGTAGGATAAATCTTATTGCACAGATCTTACACTGTTGAGATACTTGAGGGCACGGAATTGGAATCTCAAAAAGGCAGTGGCAATGTTAACTAAAACGCTGCAGTGGAGGAATGCTGTGAAAATCAATAAGATAAGCGTTTCAGATCCCAAAATAGATTCGGCATATTTGCAGGGGAAAATGTATATCAACGGGTATGACAAACGTGGGCAACCTATAGTCTATCTTAAGATGCATACCAAAGCAGATCCTCACACAAACACAGAAAAAATTAGATTTATGATGTACACTATGAATTCAGCCATTAAAGCAATGGATGAAAAGGCCGGAATTCATAAAATGGTCTGGATTGCTAATCTCGAAAATTATTCAATGAAATATAATGGAGACTTGAATATGGCTGTAGATCTTCTTCATGTTGTCCAAAACTATTATCCCGAGCGGTTGGCGCATGCGTTTTTTGTAAATGCACCCTTGCTTTTTCGAGCAGCTTGGAAGACTATTTCCCCATTTGTGGACTCTGTTACAAAAAAAAAGATAAAATTTGTGGGCTCGAAAGATAAGTTTAAAGTGTTAAACGAATACATAGACGCTTCGGTCATCGAAAAGTGTCTGGGTGGTGAAAGCGATTATCAATACGGCTACGACGATTATGTAGAGTATCTATCGTTCCAGGAAACTTGGCCACGAGACATATTTCTTCCTTTCTCTCCCCCAAATTCTACAGCTCTCAAGTACTATACCAAGCTGGAATTGCTTAATGAAGTTGCAAAGAAGTCAAAGGTCATATTTGCAGGAAGGGTACAAATCAACGTAGACGATAATGGCGAGGTGGTGCAGTGAGAATAAAACTCTATAAGCTATATATGTACAATTTATTTTGCTTGCTAATTACTTATTGAAATAACGTTGGAATATAAGTCACAGAATGGAGTGAGTATATCAGCGAACGGCTCATTCCTTAGCTTCAATTTGGAACATATCATCTTGGGGGAATTCTTTTCGCTCTCTAGTAGACCAATACGCAGAGCCATTCATAACCCATCCATCTATTTTGTACTGCTTGTCAAAATACGGTATGAACCACCTAGGCTGGTACGTCTTCTTTTCTGCAATGAGAGCCTTGCGTCTTCTCCTCTGCGCTTCTTCAAGTTGCAATTTAGCATCGCCCGCTAAATCCAAATTGCCCTCTTCTAAAAATCGTTGGTCTGGTCTTAACCGCGAATCAGTAGGACAAAGTTTTCCCCTATCAACACAAGCAATATCGTTCAACGAAACTGCAAATTCCGTCATATTGTACATTTCTTCTCCCAATCCACTATCTTTTCTACGCCATAGGATTTTTGGATTGTCCTTATCCGGAACAGGGATCATTTTCCCACCTCGGCCTTTATCTAATCTCAGAACAGGAAAGGCCGCAATGCTTTCAGTCCATTTTCCTACAAGAACGAATTTAATTTCACCATCTCCATCCATTACTGACCCTTCAATTACACCCCCCTCCTTGCCAAACCAACCTTGGGGTTTAAATCGTATGACGCATTTATCTCCAGTTGACTGGTTACATATTTCCATATCCCCGTAATTGTCTATCCATAACTCTCCATACACAATATTATGAACGCAAGTTGTTACTTTTTGCCATGAGAAATGGTGACCATTGTTCTTGAACTTCAAATGGGCTGCCCCTTCGGGAATTACTTCCAAACTTTTGCCCCAGAATTTGTTTTTTATGTTGCCCCACTCCCAAAACTCAAAGTCCCCAGCCTCACAATGAAGAGCACTGATTGGAGGGTGGTGAGAAACCTGCTCACACAATACTTTGACGTCCATATCTTCACGAACAAGCTCGTAAGTTTCTCCAAGAAGAGGGTTAAATGGCTTACCAAGTCGATTTTGAGTTGTTGAGTATGTAGATATGGCAAAAGCCGATACATACATTAATCGCTCAATAGGATCACTGCAAGAAGACGCTTTCTGCAAAAGTTCAACATACTCCAAATCTTCACAGAGTCGCTGTAAGAATGAAATTGGTTCATTCAGAATTACAGGCATCGCAACTTTGGAAAGATCCTTTCCCAATGACTGCTTCAAGATACTCCAAACACTTATATTCTTTCTTGGAATTGCGGGAGCGGGAAGTGACATGCGAAACTGTTGCTTTTCATCAAGATCTAATCCATCAAAATCAGAAAGAGCATCGACATACTCACCGACAGTGTCTATAGAAGATCTAGCAGTTCTTACTGACAGAGTTCGCGTACCACGGGCCGAAGGCTGACCCACTTGTTTCTTTTTGATTTCAATTGCATCAAAAAACCGCTCTCTGTCTTCAAACAAAGACTCGTTTTCTTCATCCTCATCTTCTGATTCATTTGCCTTATTTTCATTTTGTTTTAAAACACCCAAGGAAAACTTCTTTTTGGCTTTCAATTCCAAGCTATTATGTTCAGTGGCGAGAATGCTAAGCGACTCTTCGAGAGCATGCCGGCGCTTCTTCTCTTCTTCAAGCCTCTTAAAAAAGTAGCGCTCGTGCTGCCCAACTATTTCCAAGCATTGATTCAACGACCCAAGCATATTTCGACTTTCCTTCAAAGGTTCATTAAATATTTCCATAATTTCATTCGAACTGTCTCCAGTTTGCTCACTTGAAAGAGACTTGCCTTTAAAATGCTGTATGAAATTATTGATCTGGTTTATCTGCTGTGTCAGCATGTCTCTATGGGAAGCAGCTTCTTTCAGAGTCTCATCGAGATCAATAGGTGAAGGAACTTTGTCCTCATCTGACATGACATAGTATCTTGAAAAGTAAGCCCTCTGTGACTCGATATTTTCAACCCAGCGTTCACATTCCGCTTTGGAACTTGCACGAAGTTTATGACTATTAGAATTGACGTCCAGCGAAAATATATTAGGTTCGGTCTCATCAATAGTTATAATTGCCATTTGAAGATGTAAGGATCCGATTGGAGAGTGTTTAGAGCTGGCATCGACCTCATCTCGATAAAATGTAAGAACACAATCTTCCAGAACGAAATATCTTTTCTTCCACCCGAATAAGCTATTCACCCTCTTATCCAAGTATCCTTGAACACCCAGTTTAGGCTTATAATGTCGTTGTGGCGGCTTTTCGATAAGTTCTCTAATTCCTTCGTTTTTAGCAATTTCAGCAGCTGTTTTGCCTACGCTATTTAGTTTGGTCTTATCAACATTTTTGTGAACAAGATAATTTACAATATCGACATGACCGCGATATGACGCACAATGCAAAGGTGTATTTCCACGATGATCGCTGCACTCTAGTGACGGAGGCGAGTATGAATTCATAAGCCTAAGAACACAATCAATATTCCCTTCTCTACACGCCTTCAGTAATTCCCCTTCCGTCTCTAAGCGCTGGGCTTGCAGTGCGGCTAAGAAAATAAAGAACATCCACAACACACTATTAGCACATAAAAGTTTTCTTTTCCCCATTCACACGTTCATTGCCTACCTTTTAAAATACGGACGACATCCTTTGACTTCGCAACCTGCTCCGGTATGTAACCATCTCCATTCGTAATGGTAACATCACCACTATTATTCAGCAAAAGCATAAGTACACCTTCTCGTCCAGTGTGAGCGGCCATATGTAAAGGGGTATCTCCAAATCCATTCTGGCAATTAGGATTTGCCCCTTTCACCAAAAGTAAAGTAGCAACATCCTCATGTCCGAAAAAACAAGCAAGGTGAAGAGCAGTCCATCCCTCACGCCCTTTACCCTTCCCAACACAATTAATATCAATTAGATTTCCATTTGAGTCTTTTGTCTCCAGCAATCTCTTAACCCCCTCAATATCGCCGTGCCTACTGCAAAACAGAAGCTGTTCTTCACTCGAGCCGGTGCCCGTAGCAGCAGACATAATTCACCAGAGACGAAAACACAGACAATCGAGCACAGGCGACCGTGTGCTTAACCGACAAGAACCAATCACCTACCCTCAATCACAAAAAGACAAGAAATACACCAAGCGCGATAACTCCCCCAGACCCCACACACACCTCAGATTCATTCAAGTAGTAGAGTAGACGTGGGTGGATCTGTCTGTCAGACTCACACACACACACACACAAATAGCCCAATACAGTCCCTCTGCACAAACAGCGTCTATCCTCCTCCTCCCCCTGCAGCAGAGGAGGAATAGCCGAATAGGGTTTATTATTAGAGTGAACGACACGGCCCTGGCAAGTGAGCAAGTCCCTTCCTGGCTGCAGGGCCCTCCAGAGGTGTCCGTCCTTTTATTTTGGTTCATAGTACAGGTCAATCCTTTTTATTTTGTTTTATTTGTCTGTTTTGTTTACGGTGATTTCCATTGCTGTTGTTCTTAGCTAGTACTGTAGTTCTGGTAACGTTTTATTTTAACAATGTCTTTGAATATCAGTGATGTTATAGAGATTGCTGAAGAGTATGGCTATTCCACGATTTCGTTTCAGGATAGGATAAGGCTTATAAGCTTTTCTGGAAAGTATAATGTGGGTAACGGCAAAAAGGGTGATGTTCGCATTAACGTATACTATTCGACAGGTACTGTAGGGACTTGCCTGGATCACCCTAGACAGGGGAAAACACAGCTCTTTAGAAGAAATCAAACCTTGAGTGACATCAGAAAGATATTTCAGAATCCTCGGGTACACACGGCAAATGGCTATCAGAGATTACCTCGGAAGATTGAGGACACAACAAGAAGCTCCCCGTCAGAAGCTACAGATTTCATTACTTGTCTTCGAAATAGAGAGACGAAAGGTTATTTAAAGAGGGTTTGTTGGCCAAAGGACGTAAAAACTGAAGGGGTTGACAGGATATCACTGGGTTTCTTTTCTTCTAGCTTTGTTGTTCAATACGACAGCACTCGACTAAAGCTTTCCAAACGCCTTCCGTGGGGATTGTATCGCAATCTGAGAAGAGCTAAGGGAAAAGACCTATTTCCAGAATTTATTACCTTAAGTAAAGCGGACCCAGGGCAATTCTTAGTCAGCTATTCTGATGGAAAAATATTCTACGAACGGGTCCCATTGTCTCTTGCGCAAGAAATAGATCGAGTGAACGCGAGGAGTGAAAGAGAAAATGCAACTGGTGGGATTGAAGTGGCTGCTTTTGGGGCGAGAGATGAGTTCTATGTTCAGTTTAAGAATGGTGAAGAGTTTTATTCTTTGCCTGGTGAGCTTGTGAGAACCCTTGAAAGCCAAAAAGCTTACCGCAATCGAATCTTGGCCTCTATGGGAGCGGACAACGAAAAGTGTCAAAAGCTTTTGTTGAAGGCCACCGTTACAAATATCTCTATGGGCTGTGAAGGCGAGTGGTATGTGAAATTTGGAAGTGGCTCAGGGAAGAGAGGATCCACTGTCCTTGGAGGTAAAACCAACAAAAGGCTCGTGCATATTCTTTCTTCGTTGGCGAATGAGAACGACAGAGATTGGGAGACTTTTGTCAATCATATTGATTTCGGGTTCAGAGGTGACTTTCTTTTGACGTACCGTGCGACTCCATGAGAAAATCAATGATGCACATTGATTCCCGGCCTATGTTGTGCGGGTCAATAAAGGGGCTTTGGACGACTGACTGGCTGAGATGATGGACTGGTTCCGACACGGGCAACAAAGACAGCTGCCTCAAAACTTCAAAGTTGAGAAAAGCGTTACATGGTTTTTTTTTCATTGTCATAAATGATGGGGGAAGGGGGTTTATTATTTTATTATGTAATAATATCAACATCATATCTGTATGGAGTGTTGTATTTGTATAGTTGTTTTTGATGTGGTTACGTATATATTGTGGAGATTTGTTTGTGTAATTTATGTTAAGATCAAGGGCAGTAAAGAAAAAATAGAAAATAAAAGCTAAGAAAAGTATGAATCCAGAGGTAGCAAGAGAGGAACCTTCCCTTACAGAGAAGCTTAATAAGGTAAGGCTTGTGCTACGAAGTGGTTGTTTCTATTATATATGCTGTGTGTGGTGTATTGATTTGAAGGGTGTTTTTTTTCATGTTGCCAGCATTTGCTGGAATCGTTCAAAGAATCTATGAGTAAAATGGAGCTCCCCGCGAATCCTAGAATTAACACTGACGAGGATGAGGGTGGAAACACCACCCCTGCCAAAGAAACAAAGTCAGTTCCGCAAGAGGCCGGAGAACTACTTTAAGGCTACACGAAGGACGTATCGTATTCGCTTTTATTTAAGTTATCATTCTTTTCATAAGTACTCCTTCAAGGAGTCGTGAAGTTTCTCATTTACACTACAGGCTTCTTCAAATTCCTGCACAGCTTCCAGGTAATGTCGGTGGGCATCCGTCAGATTTTTATATTGTGAATGCAATATGGCGAGCTGTCTTTCTTGCTCTTGATTTCTGCTATTTACCTGTAAACAAAAGAAAATATGTATGTATTTGTTAGTTAACCGACACAGACCGACACAGGTTTACTCCCCCTAATCTCATGTTCAATCGTTGCTTACTGATTTTAAGTTATTGTCAACCCCTGCTACAATAGATTGAAATTGTTGCATAAAGGACTGTTGATTTTGAGACGAAGCCATGGCTTTTTCGAAGTTATCGTGTATAGACTCAAGCAATGAAACCTGAAAAATCCAATAATAAAAAGGAAAGTGAGTAACATGCTTTCTAGGTTCGATTGAATGTTTTAAAGAATCCTAACAATACCTCTTTGGTTAAATATGTCTTCGTATTGGACAATGTGTTATACTCAGAATAGTACTGCTTAGTTTTCCCAAGAATGCTTTCCATTTGGTTGTAGAGATCAAAGAATCGTTTTTGATACTGGCTTAGCTCACTTCGTGACGGTATGTTGTCCCTATTAAAGAAAAATGCAGTAGAACAAAAGTAACCTCTAGGGATAAGTCGCTTTGCTGAACATATTTAATTACCAAAGTATGGGAAAATACGCACCTTTTCCTGTCAAGTTTGGCGAACTCTCTGTTACTCTCGGCTACTTTGCTTCTAGCCTCTTCCACTTCAGTTTTAGCAATACCCCACTGATCCTCTACTTTCTTCATCCATACTTTGTCTTCTTCCGTTACATTCAGCTAAACAAAGGAACAATAATAATTAGCAACAGCGCCAATATGCAACCCCCCAAAAAAGGTAATCTTACCTTGCTCTTCAATTCCTCCATTGCAGCTTCAATCTCTTCCTTTTCCTTTTGACATGACAGCCGGAATTCCATTTCTTCTTCCACAAGGGATTCGTGAAGGGCTACAAGTTTCTTCATATCATTTTCTTTAACAATTTTATCTGAAAAATGGGATGCAATAATTGAACAAAAAGAGTTAATATATCATCTCACTCTCGGTGGCAGGGCCAAAAGTCGTGTACACATCTTACCAGATTGCTCAGAGCTTTGCAGAGCCTTAGTTGCTTGATCGATTTTCAGGATCCGCTTTTTAAGTTTACGAACATCATTTTCTAATGAGGAATTCTCCAATAACAAGTCTTTCGACTTTCCTTTAATTTGCTCAAGCTGCAATTCCAAAGCCTTGGATTTTGCTTTCATGGTCCTAACCCGATCTCTATTTTCCATCCTGCTTCCACTTCCAAATCGTAATTGGCAATCAGTCGTTTCAATTATCCTTTTTACATCTTTTGAGGACCCCCCATGTTGTTCTGCATTCATTGCAGTCATTGATGATATCATATCTTCTAACGCCCTTTCTTCTTTAGTTATTTCATGACTTATGTCCAAACCTTGTTCTTCGAATTCAGAACGTTCGTGTTCATCCCCCGCTTCCGCCGCAGCTGCGCGCTTCTTTGATTTTCGCAAAAACTCAAGTTTGTTAAATTTGGCATATTCCAAAAGCGTCCACTGAATATCTTCTTGTCTAGTTGCTAGGTCCTTCTGATCATTGTTTTCCTTCGCTTGCTCCTCTTTCCGATTCCTTCGATATCGCCGGCGGCAATAGAAGCCATCCCTTATGTCATTGCAAGAATTCGTAAAGAGCTTCGTGTTCACAACCATTAGTCAGTCCGTTTATCATCCAAATAATCACCTAGTTCTCCAAAAACCTACCATATTATCAAAGTTTGAATGAAGGCTCCCTTTGGGCTTGACACTTTTAAAGTAATGTTGCGTGGCCCTCTGCCTCGTGTAGTCCCCAAGAAGCTTTCTTGTTTCGATTACCCGCTTAACTAGCCATTGTATTACTGGAAAAATATGAATACAGTCTAGACCCTGAATCTGATGGGGCTCCAAGTCAAACTTGCACTTCATATCAATCAGTGTTTGCGATATCCGTTCAGTTAAAGAACTAATTATGAATACAAGAAAGCGAAAAGTTACAATTCATGCCACTACAAAATTTTGCAATTGTTTGATAAGACTTTTGAATTGTACACAGAAAAATGAAAGATCGATACGTACATTTTTTGTCCAATGGAAGAATTTTCTTGAAATAAAAGATCCACGTCCACATTGATGTTGCTTGCCGTGATGCACCAAACCATTCCCCCAACTACTTTCTGATTGAATCAACAGTCCATATAGCATTTTAGAGAGAACCAATTCAGTTAATATACCAGATATCTAAAGAAGCATTACAAGAATAAATATACCTACATCAAAGTCCGAGAGACTAGTGATTCTCGCTCTGAAATACCCAGCCATTACCAAAAGCTCAATGATCTCTCTCAGCTTCTGCTTCTGGAGCGCATCAATACGAACATCAGCCGTTACGACAACTTCTCCTTCCGCATCGTATTGCAAATGTCCTTCCCGGACCTGACGCTCTGCAATACTCTTTTGCACAGCCCCGAATACCGAACCCTCACCAGTCTGTTGACGAGCTGTTGCCATATTCTCTCCCAAATATATATAATCCCCCCTTGATTGTCCACAATTTAAATGAGAAAGCACATAAAGTACCCAGTGTTGAAGCACAATCAATGTTAACCAAATCAAGTTCTTGACAACCAAAGCACCCAAATGGAAATACCACAAACAAAACAAAAAGAACAACCGTTGGGCAAATGAAAAAAATTGCAATGACCTAAAGGTCGGCTCGCTCGCCATTTTCTTCTTTAGGGTTATAGATAGTAGCGCAAATTCCAGGAGCCAATCAGAGGACGCCCTAAAAGTGTATTTAAATTGTCGATCAGTAAGGAGGAATCGCTCGCAAGCTCGCTCGATTATGAAACAGACTGCAAGCTGCAGCTACTATGTAGAGGGGAAGAAAAAATTGAGGGTTAAAAAGTCACCCACCCCCAAAAAAGTCACCCCCCAAAATTAGTAGACTTTTTAACATTTTTTTTCGTGCAGCAGAACTTTTCAAATGTCTCAACTCACAACTCACAAGTCTTCTCTCAGGTGCTCTCAATTCGAAAAGAAAGTGAAATTTGAAGAGGTTTTAATCTATTTATAATATTTTGATTAAATCAAAGGGAATTGATTGACAAAAATAATGAAAAAAGAGATTTATTTTGAAAAATACCCTTGCCTCGAACGAGAAGGGTGGTTTGCCAGAAGAGCCGAATGGAGAAACTCCATTAAAGAGAAAAAGTTCTAATATGGGGTCTATTAGACGGAGTCCAAGGCTTAAAGACAATCAGACCAACTGTCTGATTCAATAGTGCGGAGCTGATTGTAAGCATTATATCCAAATCCGGTTCAATAGTAATTCCTCAATGGAAACTAGCAACAGGGGGTTTGCTGCTGCACCAGCGAAAGGGACGGAAAGAACGTGTGATTATGTGGTCATTGAAGATGATGAACTGGAGATGAATGCCACAACTACAACTCTCACAAACCATCAACCCGTGTTGGGGTAAGAGTACGGTATTTGAAAATGTAAACAGAGGAAAAGTGATGGAGCTGACGAATACGTTGCCTGAAAGTACCCGCTAGAGCAAAAGCGGTTTTGAAAATTTGGCAAACTTTTTGGTCAAGAGTGAAAAGGAACTCGAGAGCAGCTTTGAAAGTCAAGATTCAAAGACACATACAGGTTTTAAAAAAGCCATTGCAGATGTCTCTACGTGGACCGAGAACGAAGCTATCAGTACCTTTAGACACTGGTGGCTGGATGTGACAAGTCAAAGAGTCTCTGTTTTTTGTACCAACAGGCCAAATGTCATTTTGCTCCCCTGAAGAGACGCTTCCCACCATTTAGCAAGGATCTGGAGTGAGGGAGGAGGCTAACCAACTCTTCAAACTTTTCGAGCTTCTCTCTAGAGAGCGAGACAATTAAAATCAACGAAGACACCATGTCTAAACCATTGTGACTTGCTTTGCTTGAAGAAGATTGCGTAAGGGTCTTAACATTTCCTCGTGATCCAAGATAAAGTGAAATGTAATTCACCTTGGAAAGAACCATCAAATATGGCTAGCTCGTCCAAGCGCTTGGTTTAGCAGGGCATTACTATGGAGCGCTTTGAAAGGGCTTCTTTAATCCCCTTTAGATACAATAATTCGTCCAAATTTTGAGGACGAGGAGAAAAGCTTAGAACCCTCGCAGCCTAATAATCTATTCTAATATTTACACGTCAGAACTTTGAAACCAGCTAAGCGGGGAAAGTCGACGTAGAGTGATAAAAGTTTCACGAGTAACTATACAGTATGTACCGTAGTAGCAATTTTCACACCTGGGAGTGCATGGCCGGTAAACCTGTGCCAAACTTGCTTTGCAAAGCGGTGTTACTCGAGGAAGTGTTACTATAAATATTAATACTACAGTAAAAATACACTGTAATTACGCGATGGGTCATAAACCCGATCAAATATCATGAGCTATATTTATAATCAATAGACCCTCGAGACTAGAGACGTCAGCGAGAACAAGTCCACTAGTCCACTCAAATTATCGAGTGTTGCTCGGTGTTGAGCAATTTTGCTAGATATAATCTCCTTTTACAAGGCGAGGAATTGCAAGGTGCAATAAAATTATTGAGCGAAGCGCAGCGTAGCGTTTTTCTCTCATCAGCTCAGGCCCTTTTGACGGTCAATTTTTTCGAGGATATATGGAAAATGCAGCCTTCTGATTGGATAAAACTCCCATCCCCTCAAAATTATGCTTCTCAAAACTGGATCACTTACACAAGCTTCGCTCGTCCACACTTGCTGTGCAGTTTATTTTAAAATGCTTGCGTAACGGGCACACGGGCCCCTGCAAATGCTCGTTCATCGTTGATCATGCGGGGCCCATTCCAAGACCCTTCCCCTCTCAAGTCATTATATATTTATAGGCGCGCAGACGACGTAGCAGCTAACCGCAGCTCAACTCGGCTATTTGTAAATCTGTAGCATTATTATTGATAGGATAGTGAAGAAAGGTCTGGACCCATGAGATTTAAAGCTCAGCTGGTGTAGATCAAACTCGGCTCAAACTCGGCAGATCAGGAGAGTGAACTAGCCCCTATGCTATAATTTGTCAATGGTGATTTTGGATTACTGACATTATCGTAGATAGATTTTCCCCAAGTGTGTTGCTGCACTTTGTGATTATTTTGTTTTTGAAGTAAGCGAGGCAATTAGAAAATACGAAAAAAATGGCTTTGGTTGATTTGATATCACATGAGAATAATGAAGAGCTCATGACGTATGTTTTTGATTCGATTCGTAATGACGATGTGTTATCACTACGTTACCTGTTGGAAAATAGAGCGGACGAAGACGAACATGCTAGTATTGATCAGAAAAGAAAAAAACATAGTTCTGTTGGTAATACCTCTAAAGAGGAACCGGGCATATTTGAGCTGAGTGGGGGAGTAAGCAAAGCTAGTGAAGGAGTAGTTCTTCCTTCTGGGGAAACATCATTGGAGTTTAAGGAAGTTCTAGAGGCGGGATGGATGTTGAGATGGATCGTAAGCGTGCAGTATGCCGCAAGTGCTGCATGGACATGCTGTGAAGTAGCCTTATATTTTGCCGCTATCGTAAGTGCTCTATTAATACGCTCTGGCTGTGAGCTCATGTGCTTCATTATTGAAGCTTTTGGACTTTGGGAAGTCTTTGACGCAATACTTAAGACTATTTCTTTAAAAGCCAGATCGTGCTCCCAGTATTATAATTCGCTGTTTGAAAAAAAGGAGAGTTACACGCAGCTCCACGCTGCAGCTTCTTACGGCTCGATTAAGTGTTTGAAGTATCTGCTTCATTCCAACTTTGATCACATAATTACAGATCCTAAATATTTGGAAGATTCCGAGAGGTGGAAGGAAAAGAAAAGGCTCAATCATTTGTTGCTTGATTTAAGCGACTTTGAAGGTTGGACCCCAATCCACGATGCTGTCAAAGGTGGGCATATTGAGTGTGCGAAAGAGCTGATACGGCATGGTTGCGATATCAATGTAAAGGAGGCAGAAGGCAATACCCCTCTTCATCATGCTGCATCTGAAGGCTTTGAAGATATGGTGCGTTTGCTTCTGTCGAATGGTGCGATTGTAAACATTTCCAACAACAAAGAACAGACCCCGCTAGATATTGCTAAAAAGTATAAAAAGCCAAATTTAAACTCAATTCTTTTACTTGCTACAAAAACGCAAAATGTTCCGCGTCTCAAAGACCTTTGTCGGAGGCAAATACGTGCCGTTGAATTGCCGTTCTGCTTTTCAAACTACCCTATTGCGAATGAACTCAAAGAGTTCATCGACAAACCTGACTGCTCCTCTTGAATGCGTTATATAGCTATATATTACCCGTATACCCTGTCCTTCCAAAGAACATCCCTTGCTCCGCAATTTGGTTACCTCCCTTTGTTCCTGTGTCGATTCAAGGCACCTTCTTAAATACTCTTACTACTTCACCCTTTTAAAAGTTTGCGGTGGGCAATTTTTATTCATGTAAATATCACTTTAACTTACCACTTTAATAAACACAAGCTTCAATGAATCAAAAAAATGCGAAACAGACTACAGTAGTCTGAATGGCACTTCCCTTCGCTTACCTTGAGCAGAGGTTCCTGAAAACCACAAGGCTCCTTCCCCTAATATCCAATTCCTTCAGCTAATTTCAACTTGGTGCAGTACTCCTCGCGCGCTTATATGATCAATGGACCAGTCTCTGAGAGTTTGCTTGCTCCTCTTCATTTTAGAGGCGCTAATAGTGCGATTTACAAATGCAGAATCAAAGGATCTTCATGTTGTGCTTTGGTACTAGACGACTTGCCTGTTTTGTTTTCTTGTTTCACGGCTTAGCTAGTTTGATTTGAGCTGCAGGGGGTAAAAGGGGTTTATGGCTATATTTATTTATTAATGTTGATTAATACGCAGCAAGAAAGGGATCCAGGCTATCAATTCCTGAATCTTTTGTTTTGTAAAACAAATAACAGTTTAGAATATGATTGCGTAGTAACGCCGTTAGAAAAGATAACATGTAGTTTAAGTGAACTTGATGAGGGTCACAGATCTACAAATTGTTTAAATATTGTAAGTATATATCTCACTCAATGGGTAGATCTACTTCCTTGCCGATATTCATTGATTATTTGTTACTTAAGTTGTGCCTGTTAGACCAAAGCAACGATTCTCCTGTCTCTCTCTCTCCCCTGCAAAGACTTGTTGCCATATTTTTGCTGTTGGGGAAAACCGGGAATGAAAATGTGACCAATCCCTCTGTACCAGCGTACAGAAAGATATTGAAAGAAAAGGTACGTCACTCTTTTATTGTATAAGGTCGGTTGGTGTCCTTTATTTTGATTAATGCTAAGTGAATTTTTTGGTGGGGTGATCAGAAATCGATAGTTAAATGGAAACGATGTGAAATATTTTTTACTGCCAAGTTGGTAGTGGATTGTTTAAGCAAGGGGTCAGAAAAGGGAAAGGATGACAAGTTCTTGAAACAATCGGCTCAAGAATTTGCGACGCACTTCGACGAAGCCATTACGACAGACGCATATAACAAAGTTATTGACAAGTCTCTTAAGATCCTGGATAAGCAGATGGAACCCTTTGATAATAGTAAGCAGCTCCATCTATGCTATGCGAGGCATTTTCTGTATCTTTACCCAACGTCGTCGGACACTGAACAATGGGATAGTGCATCGGGTAAAGTGCTAAGAGGAAAAATTGCACCACAGTTTTTTCGCATTCCACCCCCACTTTTCAATGCGAGTCGTCCGTCATCTCAAGAAAATGGGAGATTGCTTTCCGATGGGAAATGGATGGATATGGGCTTGGACACGTATAATTTGAATTGGGATGAAAATATGGGAGCGGCTCAACCCGAGAAAGAAGAAGAGCTAGAGAAACTGCTACATTGGGGGTGTACGGCACCTCTTGAACCTGTAGAGCAGAAACGCATTTTGGATTTGCTTTGTGAGAAAAAGATTGAAACCTCAGTTCTTATGAAGTCGGTTATTGCAGCTGAAATGGTTCCGGGGCTGGTGGAGAATAACCCAACCGTAGCCACTAGACTCCTTCTATTGATCTTACATCTCTCCAAAACAAGCCCCCAAGAAGTGCCTCTAGCAAGAGCACAGTTATATATATCAGCCCTGGTAAATATGGAGCTGTCTTTACATTCTCTAGAAGTAGTAAACAACTTAACGGGGAATGAAAATCTACCGGAACACTTTATTGAGCGATATATTTCGGGCTGTATCAGCTCATGTACATCAATGCAGGACAAGTACATGCAAGGCAGGCTCGCGAGACTCGTATGCGTCTTTCTCCAATCACTTATCCGAAACAAAGTTGTAAATGTAGACAGCCTTTTCCTGGAACTCCAGTCCTTCTGTATCGAGTTCAGTCGGATAAGAGAGGCCACTGAACTATTCAGGTTATTACGGAATATGAAAGAAGAAACTGACTAACTATACTCCTCCTAACAATGCAAACTCAGATAGTTGAGGTTATAAACCACCCATCCATATGGGCACTGTTTCACAGGGCAAACACCCTCCCACTTCTCTTTGGCAGTAGTTGCTCTGCTCTAGATGATGTCAGATGGAAAATTGGTTCTCAGTTTTTCACATAGCTGACCCCATTCTTTTATTTTTTTCATCGAGCGAGCTTGCGAGCGATTCCTCCTTACTGATCGACAATTTAAATACACTTTTAGGGCGTCCTCTGATTGGCTCCTGGAATTTGCGCTACTATCTATAACCCTAAAGAAGAAAATGGCGAGCGAGCCGACCTTTAGGTCATTGCAATTTTTTT
>PDIM01010337.1:0-10311 GCA_002811675.1 Ichthyosporea sp. XGB-2017a
TTTAGCACGGGGGCGCGGGGGTAGATCGTATTTTTTACGATTTCAGTACATTTTCTATTGATCAGGCATTTTACCCTAACCCCCTAGGTGGAATGTGGAATTTTACCTATAACTTGAGGGTTGTGAAGACTCCATCTTTCTCTTGGGCCTTGGCATTTACCACCTCATGTTCCGTGTGTGATTCAACGGAACCAGGAGTCGAATTCTGCTTACTGGAATCTACCGGGGGCTGTGGGGGTGTTGCTTTGAGCTCCTCTGGGAGGAAAAGGTGGACGGTTCAGCATAAAGTCCCTGGACGAAAACATCTTTTCCTGTGCTGCTAAAGACAACTTCACGTGCAGTGGACACTGCACTACTTACCCAATCGAGCCCCAAATGCCCCTCATCGAGCTTCCGCTTCCAATGGTGGACCAAAAACGTGGATTGTTTAATGGCTGTTTATTCATGCTGGTTTTCCTTTCCTTTGTTTCGCGAACCATTTCAAGAAATTTTCACTAAAAGTAGTGAAATAATAGAAATAGTCCATTGCTTTTCGGATGTTTACGGAATCATGCCATCCAACAAGTATGTCTCCGGTGAAAACTTTTTTAGCTGTTTTTCTAACTCTTATGCAAACTACTGTGGAAAGTGCTCCCGGAGAGTGTAATATCTTATATCACTCCTGCATTTGCTGTATCTCATGAATATAATCATAGTCCCAAAAATGTATCTCCAAATTTCGCGGATTATTGCTACATACCATGTTAGAATGCAAGTTGAGAAAACATTCGAAAAACCATGGCTGTAACACGGAAAACAAAGTACCAGTTGTGCCTTGATGACGTACAGGGACTGTACATACAATGGCATTTCCTGGGTAAGATTTATAGTCCCTGTACTCATAGGCAGTGAACAGGCATTTCCTCAAGGGACTTTTTCCAACACTTACCTTATTGTCGTCAAGCCAATAGCACACAATCTTTACACTATCCGCCTCCTCCATTAAAAATTTGTCAACTTCTTCTTCTTTTGACCCTTTTCTAGAATATATCTTTCTGACGGAACCTATATCCACGATATCGTTGAATGCCACAGCTTTCGCCACAGCTACCCAACTCCATTGGAAACTACACGATTTTTATCTGTACACTCGTTGACAGTGTTGGTTCTTCCGACCTCTCCTTGAACTTGAACTTCAACCACACCTAGTTTGATTGGGTTGGGACCCATAATCTTAGGGATGCGTCCTAACAGTTTTTATCAAGTTCACTCACACTCTCTTCTGGCAAGGAATCCTGAGCTGCTACACATGTTGGAATATTTTATTTTATATGTTGAGATGAGTGGTTACGTGAAAGCGTTCAGGAAGAGGATTGATTAGCAAAAAGAAAGAGAAAAGGAACTGGCCATGCAAACCGGGCAATATATTCTCTTCTTTATCGACTCCTCAGATTGCAATTGGGTCGTCAGGTTTCTCCAAGTTGCAGCAGCCACCCACACTCCCCGTCAAATGCGGCATCCCTTCCATCACAGCCGCCTCCTGAGAGTTCAAAGCAAACACCAGAAGAGACTCAACCACCCGTCGGGTATTCTTCCCATCAGAGGTATAAAACACGTTAGAAAATGTCCTCACACCCAGCCCCAATTCACGTAGCACTTGATCATTAAAATCCTTCTGCCACTGAGTGATGGCCTCCAATCCTGGAGATGGATCACACGCCCCGGACCCCGGGCAGCAGCACTGACACGAACAGATCATCTGCATGCTTTTGTTATCCCGGAACCGTCCATTGCACCACCAGATCCCACAAGTCAGCAGCCCTACAGTTGTATCCGCACACATAGACGGCAACATTGCGTTGATTTCCCTGTTTAGGCGGATATTGACCCATTCATTGAACTGCCCCTCAGACAATCCCTTTTCGATCAACTCGTCCGGACATTCCAGTACAATATCAGCCTTGGAGCAGCAGCAGCACCTCCGGGGATCCCACTTGAATACATATCGATCCCCTTCCTTCTGCATCCTACTTGCATATGATTGGCAGCACCCCATGGTTCTTTCACCCCAGTCACAGTTAGTCTCCCCGGTTAGTCTGTTGCTCCTTCTGGAGTGTCGGTAAGTCAGTCAACCTCCCCTGGTATCCACAAGTAATGATAATCCTTCTTATTATTAATCCCTCCAAAGCAACACCATGGAAGGGCCCCTCCCTCCCTCGAACACCCGATGGCCGCTTTTTATTTTCTCCCTCGAGGGAATTGTTTACCTAAAGTGGAAATGCCCCGTGCCCCAGCCCCCATAGCTGATAGCTGCCAATAATGGCCCATGGGTTATTTTTAGCACAAACAGAACTCGGAATTAAAAGATTACAAAAGAAAAACTCGAATATTTGTACGTGAAAATAAACTTGTATGGAGGATCCCATACAATAAGTAATAAGTAATAACCAGTTGGCAGTTACCTCATTACATACAGTCATTCTGATCTTATAATGTGTTGTGTTTAATTTTCTTGCACAATTAATGGGGCTATAGTATTGTTACTGTAATGGCTGGCTGCGGTTGATTACCTTTAATTTAAATATTGCCAAGGTAGCCTGACATATACAGATGGATTAAGAGGAAGAGCAGGGAGACGATGGGCAAGTAAAACTGGAGACACTCATACAATATGTGGGAAGAAGGAGATTTAGGAAGAGGGGAGGAGGAAGAAGTGCGGGATGGACTGAGAAGAGTGGACGAAGAGGGTATGCAATGGTCTTCTGAAGACGAAGAGGAGGAGGCTGCCTTTATTCACTACGATGTGGATTCATTCAAGGACCATAATTTAGGGAACTCCCATGCAATACGGAAGCAGAGGAGGTACATCAGGGACCATGTGGTGACCCTGTCCCACTTTAGGCTGGATTCTCTGGCTCCTGCAGCTGGTCCAGACGATGGGGACGATGAGGAAGAAAAGGAGGAAGTTGGGATTTGTATTGACGACGATCGAGAGAGTGTTCAAGATGTGATGGAAACATACATGGGGGATCCACACACTGTGACTCTTGGAGATGAGTATAACAAGATAGGAATGAAGAAGAAGCCTCGGAAAATCAGTCTTTATATTCCCCAGTGGAGAATGGACCAGGGCCTGTTTGTGATTGATTTGTTTCAGGTGAGTGTTGTGGGAACGTGCAAGGGTTTCTTTTTAAACTTAGACATATACTTATATTATTTGCTCCTTTCAATCTTTGTATTCCACAGCTTATCGCCTTTGTGTTAATGCTCTCTGAACGATGGCCATGGCCTCGTTCCTATGTCAAGAATTTTTCGTGGATGTTCCTTTTTAATCTCGATATCTGGCAGCTGATAAAGATGCAGTTCTATAAGGCATCCTCACTCCCTGTTCCTTCTGAGGAAATCCCGTTCAACTACTCTGCCTATGCGGGTGTATTTTTCTGTTTGCCATTTGCTCTGGTTCTCCTGTATAATATTCTATACCGTGCGTATGTGCACCGCAAGGCTGTGGACTACATCAAAGCCCTGGCCTTTCTGAGGCTAGTATTTTCCGTGCTAGGGTATGTATTGTTTTTCCCCGTGGGGTTAGCGCTGGCCAAGGGGGCTTCGTGCGTGACACGCACAGGTACCGGGGAGAAGGTCATGGACGTGCACAATGAATATCCCTGTATGGGGCTTGTACAGTTGGCAGTGAGTGGGGCGGGGCTGTTGAACATCGTCGTTCTCTTTGTGGCACTGATGGGGGTAGGAACTTTTCTTATCAGGAGGTACACAGTATACTATTCTCCAAAGAAACACGAGGGTTTTCTCAAATGCAAAGAGCGGGATTATGTGACAAACATGGACCCGTTATTCTACACGGGAATGTTTCATTTATTTGCAACGTTTAAAAGACCGTATGCATACGGACGCTTGCAAATAATATGTCTTAAAATGCTCCTCATTGTACTTGCCTTTACCCTCTCCGATCATGCAAAGACCTTATCCGGGTTGGTTACACTCATTTATGGCGTGGTGGCGATCCGTACTTCATTCTCGTTGCCCTTTCGCCTTGCGTATTTCAATGCTGCCTGGCTTTTGCTGTGGTGGATTACGAGCATGTATGCCCTGCTGGGCTACATGGTCGCAGTAAAGGTAGACAGTGCATTATTAGTTGGAACAGCACTGGAATTGGAACTGAACATGATTACATACACCATGATATCCATTGTAGTGGTGTGGCTGGTCACAGTGGAGTTTACTCATCGAGGGTGGATCCCCTACGTAAAAGCACGGCATGGTAAGTAATAAGTCATTGAAAAGGAAGCAAAAATGGGAATATGTGGAGACTTTCACTCCCAATGGAAGCTAACAGTGACTAATTACTTTTTATATTTTGAATTGTATCATATAGCTGGGCACATTGGGCCTAAAGTCCCATTTACATCTCTATCTCGGGATCATCGAAAGTATATTAAAATACTCACTCAATGTGAGGCAAGTCTAAGGCAAGCCATGTTGACCAATCCTATGCTGGTGGAGGTAAACACTCTTAAAACCCTGATCAACAAGATAAACATTTGTGTAGCCCACGCCCATACTTGTGGGGACCAAATGCACCGAACGCTTGAAGATGTGGCCAATTCATTGCAAGAGACATACGAGGACGCACTACCACATTCTATCTTTGCATCGGAGAAACGATGCGCTCTACAGACAGCCCTTCTCCTTCAGAGCCTCCTTCCAGGATTCCGTCGCCGACTCGACGAGCGGCGCCGATACTTCATTATGACGGCGGAACGTAAACGACGTCTTCTTTTGAAACTCTACGTTGTGGCAGTCCTGCTTGCCCCCACCACTCGCACCTTACACGGGATAGTTGCCCACCATAATACCAGCTCTTGGACCCACTCACCATCCCGTCTTACAACCGCACAGCTTGATAAAGGGGTTAAGGATGAGAGAGAGGGGGGAGAAGGAGGGCCAGGGGATAATCTTGAAGACAAGACTTCTTTAGGGCTGGGTTCTGCAGATGAGGAGAGTGATGACGAGCACTTCATGAAGCAAGTAGAGACAAGATTTTAAAAAAAAGAGCTGGAACAACACTTTTGTCAAGAATGAATAAACTCCCAAGAAAAGAAAAATAAAAGTACAAAGCGGGCGGCCCATTGACGTTTAAGTTTTCCTTGGCATAGATTCAAGGGACACTAGAGCTATATATCTAGTGTCCTTTGAGATTATTCATAGAGAACCGTATCTTTAGAACTATATCTTTCTTTTTGAGAACACTAAAAGGCGGGAAACTGAAATAAACAGTTATAAACCTTTTAGTTCTCTATGATTTATTCGTCAACTAAAGGGACTCTTCTTTATTTGTGTTTATTTCTTTCTGTTTAGCCAAAGACTTGGACGGATAGACAGGTCACAGGGCATGATTTGTTTGTCTCCACTCTGAATTGACTTGGATGACTACTTTTCTTTTTTGTTATTTTGGGGCTTGAAGAGAGCGATGAGTAGTGGTGGAAGAGCGGGTGGTGTCGATTGCCGGGTCAAGAAGGGCCGAAAGGAGGGCCAGATGCGCAAAGAGAAAGCGAGGGGGTATGAGGAGATGCGAAAGGGGCAAGGATTGGGTCTGAGTAAACAATCAGGAAAAACAGAGACGAGCGGACAGAAACGCTGCGAGTTTTCAGTATTCCATCCAACGCAGCAAAGCACCAAATACTGCAAGCTGCGGCGGTTGAGGGAGGGGACCGCTTGTGCAGGAGTGCAGACACCACTGGAGGGAGAAGGAGAAGCAGAAGAAGCAGAAGAGGGAGAGGGGCGAAGAAAATAAAAACGAAGAGGAGGAGGGGGGGAGGGGGAGGAACACATAAAGGGGGGGGGGGGGGGGGGGGGGCAACAGGGCCAAGGGGTGGGGAGAGTTAGAACGCCTCAAGAGATATGTGGCATGTTTAATATATCCCGAACACTCTTTAGTAAAGGATTCCATCACTGCGCGTGCTTCTTCTTCTTCAAACGCTTGCATGTTTATACTTTAAATTTATTTCAAATTTATCTGTAAGCTCTTCTATTACGCTTGCAACAAACGCTGCCCTGGGGCCTTGATTGTTCCGGATAAAAGTCGAATGCAGCGTTTCGTATCCGCTATTCTGCCACGGGACATGCTAATCTGCGTAATGTGTTTTTTTTTCCTCCTACTGTTTATGAATGGAAATATTGGGAGAGAAATATGGCAACTGAATAGTGAGTGTGATGCCCGTGGCAATGTGAACGGGCCTTTATTAGTTGGAAGGGGAAACTTATGCTATGATAAGAATTTTGAACGCGTGTTCGAAATTGCATATGAGAATGTCATTCAAAGTGAGGACAGGGAACAAGAAAATGTTGCCGACCACTTTTATGATGATCCATTTGATACTGATGAAGAAAGGGCTCAAGGACACTGTACAGAAGGGTTGATTAAGAGGGAAAATCGCCAATGCACAACGAAAATATTGAGCTTCTTTATTATGAAAAGACTTAGTAGAGGTATGTTGAATAGATTAAATACATGGCTTACATTCCTACAGTCAATGGAGCAACACTGAAGATTTTTGTTGGCGTTTACTGTGGCCGTTTCATGACTTATAGGATGGTACATCTTTTCACACCATTCCCACTGTACAGAGATAGCATATTCTGGTATTCGACCTCTTCAGGAGACTTTAATTTTTCTTTTTCCACTGTCAATATCTGTTTAGTTTCCCTTCCCTTTGCTTTAATCTCCTGTGGGAAGAATCTCACAAGGAAGTCCTTCATTTCCTGATCCACACAACCCTTTAATTGCGAAGAATACTTGGGGGACATTACTCCATAATGAGTCCGACACAGAGGGCATGCTTCAATCTGCTCCACGTAGCAGCGGAACAAGCAAGCGTCGCAAAACCTGTGCCCACACTCTGGTAGTTTGTAAGGTACATAACAAATCTGCATGCACAGACAACACTCAAAATCTTCAAGCATAGGTAGCTGAGACAATGCGTCTTGTTCAATTTCTGCTAATAGCGCGCTCAACATCTTACTACTTTCCCCAATAGGTACCGCCATGTGAGAAGGCATAGCCTCGTGGTGGCTAATACCATTCTCAGCAGAGGGCAACTCATTTTCACTATTGTTTCCGCTACGTACATTCGTTTGCTCTGCAGTATCAATACTCAGCGCACTGAAGGACTGGGATGTTATGAGAATCTCCTTATTTGTCACACGCGCATCGTTAGCTGCAGCCAGGTGATTGCCCTCTGTATCCACCCCTGCGGCATCTGGGCTAGGCTCTCGTTGGGGGGAAGCAGCAATAATTGGTTCATGAGAAGGCTTAAACAGCTCATCCACAAGAACATTTCGTAAAGACAATCCCGATTGCTTATCGAGTTTTTTCAGAATCTTCGACACCGCAGTGAGATTGAGGGCCACGTAGTTTTTGATCTGAAATATCCTCTCAAACAAGACATAACATTCCTCCATTAAATTCACAATGGCCGAATGCGTGGCCTTTGCTTTCAAAGCCTCGGTTTCGCGAAGCAGCCACTTTACTTTGGCTCTTTCTTTCATCTGCAGCTCCTCGCTACTGCATTGGCTTTGATTAAATAGCAGCACTCTAGCCCGCTGGTCCTGCCGCAGTCGACTCTCCTCGTCCTCCACATCCCCATCAAGCTCCCCTTCTTTCCCATCATCCTCCGCATCCCTTCCCGCATCCACTACACCCATCTCCTTCTGCCCATCTAACCCCCCTTCCATCCCCTCCCCCTCTTTCAGTTTCTTCCTCGCATATGTCTCCCGATCATTCATGTCCAAATAACTCGACACATCAATCAGAATCTGGATAAACTGCCGCATCACTACTTCGTTCCGGGAACCCAATTTCACTGCACCAGTGTTGCCGTTGTTGTTGTTATGATGACGATTCTGATTCTGGCTCCCCAAAGATTTTGCCATCTTGTTGAGTTTTGATTTACTACGACCCATTACATTACTTTTACCTTTTCTCTTTGTCTTTTTCTCTCTCCCAGTTGATTTCAGTTCATTTTCATTTGTGTCTGAGTTGTTGTGATTATTCTTGGCATTGGATGATGACTTGAATAGTTTTACAAGTCCCACTTTCACCTTTTCCTTTTCCTCCGCCAATTCTTTCAGCAAATTCTGATAAAATCTATTAACGTTATTAACTTCTTTAATCAGCAGAACCAAAAAGTTCAACTCATTTTCAGAAATCCCTCCCGCACCAGAAATCAATTGTGCATTCTCTTCCGCTGCATCCTTCTCCCCCTTTGACTCCGGATCCGTCTTCTCAATCACCGTCAAGCAGATGTCCTTGTTTGAATCAACATGAAGACGCACATGGGTCTTCTTCCCGTTCAGGACTATTTTGGACTTCCCTTGCACGCCTCGTTGCTCATCGTCGTCGTCCTGCGACTGCACTCCCTCTGGGAGGATGTTTTTCTTGATGTATTTTTTGAGTATTTTATACGAGATGAGATTATTTCTCCAGTCTTCGGGGAAGGAAACTGCCTCTTCCTTTAGTTGCTTAGCAAATTTCATTTTCAGTTTTTTAAGATCTAAAAACAAAAGAAGATTTTCTCTTCCTCAATTCGCCTTTTAATCAATCAAACTACAAATCAAAACAATAAAAAAAAAAGAATAATGAAGTTCGGATAAAACAAAGGAAAAACCCGCCAATAATTTGCAAAAAAGGAGGAAAAGTGCCAATAACTATTTCTCCAGCCAATCACATTCCATAAAAATAATAATCAACCAATCAGATTCATTACAAATACTTTATTTTACCCAATCAAATTCCGATTAAATAAACTAATTAGATTTTTGATCCAATCAGTGAAAAGTAAATTCGACCAATCACCAATCAGTGCAAAGTGACCAATCACCAATCAGTGCTTCGAAACTTGGAGAAACTCTAAAAAAAAGAAATAGAGGAAATCCAAAAATCCAAATACCAATCCAAGGAGGAATTGAAAGGTAGTTCAGTCTCAGGGATCTTCTCTAAGCAAAACAGACACTCTCCGCCTTCTTTGGATGCGACAGGGGCTGCCCTCCTCTTGAAGTTGCGCAAGCGCAGGGAAGGCAGTTTGGAGATTCCATTCCTTCTCCACCACAGAATGGCGATAATGTGTTCGAGCACGGCCCCGTAACACATAAAGCGAATTAGGCTCACAGTGGATCTTCACTACATGACTCGACTGCCCTTTTCCACTCTTATTTTCATTCTTATCCTCTATTCTTTGTGCTTTTATAAATCTATCCACGTGCAGTTTCCCCTCTAGATCCTCCTCTTCATACCCTTCCTCTCCTTGCCGCACATCCTCCTGCAGATCCAGAGTGATAATTGCCGGTGAGAACAGATTCACACACGCTATGATCCTCCCACAGTAGGATTTACTATCAATATGAGGAAGAATGTACCCGTCCGCAGCCAAATCAAGAAGATGCACCCGCGGAAGAAACTTCAAAGGAGGCCCCACAGCTCCTTCCCCCTCCTGTTCTTCACTTCTCCTTCTCATCTCCCCCACGTGGTCCTCAATCCTCTGCAAAACCACCCTCACCGCCTCCAAAGTATCCCCATTGGCCCCTTCCCCATACACTCCCCTCAACTCCCTCAACTCCTCCACTCCTCCTCCACCCTTCTCCAACTCCTGTAGCCCCTTCACCCGCCCCAGATCCCACTCCGATGGCTCCACCTCCCGGAATCCTGTAATCGCCATGTCCCAATGGTCATTGTTGTACTTGCGTCGCCGCAATTTGCTGTGGATTTCCATCTCCAGCAGCCTCACACGATCACGAGGGAGGAAATCAGGTATCACAGTCACATCAAAAGGACAAAACGGCGGTACGGACGATCCAGAAGAAGTGTTTGGATTTATCTCAAACACAGACACGTGTGGATTATCCGCAGCAGTGGTGATTGGTTTATCCTTCTCTGACAGAGTTGCATATTTCTTGACAAACACTTCAAGATCCCTCTGGTTTGGTTGATTAAACAGCCCTTCTTCCTCTACTTTTGCTGTGTTTCGGTAGTTTTTGTATCTTTGTGTGGGATCCCCCTCCCCGGTTGAATGCTGCTGCGCCCACTGTTGTTCGGGATTGGAAAAAGCCTTGAAGTAATTTGACTTGTCTGTTAAGGAGCAGAGGGATTTTGTTTGAATGTGAAGAGGTGTGCGATGGTGGAAAAGAGACCTTGAGTGTTTGGAGAGAATAGGAATCGGCCTTGAATAAATCACTTGGGGAAACATTTCTAAAAAATAAACATGTCTTTTCTCTTTTCGTTTAAACAAAACCAAAAAATCAAAAAATCAAAAAATCAAA